>BPLR01010411.1:0-51624 GCA_021605095.1 Caerostris extrusa | reverse complement strand
AGGAGGAAATCAAATCTCGAACCTCTACTTAAGTACATTATAGCTATATTATTTTTTCAAAATGAGGAGATCCTTAACAGTAAATTTGTGAATATTCAGTCTTCTGAACGATTGAGCACATCAACCCTGAAAACTTATTTCTAGTAAGAAATCTCTTCCCTGCTCTTCATCTGTCCGTGAGGTCTCTCTGCTTATATAACAACCGAATGACGCGCCATCAACGTTAAAGTCAACTTCTGTTTTAACTCTCCATAATCGTAAGGATGTAACTACTTAAACGCCATTATACCTGTTTACCTTGCCTTAATAATTCCACATCACGCCAGAATCGTTCAAAGAGGTGAAAGCTTTCAATGCTCTGCTGTTTCTGCACACTTTACCCTTGAAACTCTTAACTTACGGAACACATTTAATATCAAACCAAATCAAAACCAAATAATTAATAATAATCAATAAAAATTTTATAATTAATAATTATTTGCCAATTAATAATTACAACTAATTAATCAATAATCAAAAAAATAATTAATAATCTTCCTGATTAATGATTGAATTGTTTCTTTGCCATGATAGACTCCCATCCTCTCCACGGATGATGTGTAAGAATCCTGATGGCTTCATCGATTATCCGAGTTCGTTGAGCTCAAAATCTAGATGGAATCTAATGAAGCTAACAACAGATTTATTTTTATAAATTATTTACAGTTATCTATCCTTTCTAATTTAACAAAATAGTTAGCTAATGAAATTCAATTTTGCATGATTTCAAGATCTCTGAATGTGAAGACATTTACAGCCTAATTTACGCTTCAAAAGTTTTTCCTTAGCAGTTTTTCTTTGAGATAATTCTTGCTGGATTCATTGTTAATTTATACATCCATAACTACACTTACATTGAAAAATATTCTTTATGTCAAATAAATATAAAAATTATACTTTAGTTAAATTCTGAATCCATATTTGTAAGCTTTGTATTTTACTCCAACATTAAGGGACAGGCTATAGCTTTGCCCCATAATTCCTTGCAATATGCAAATTTGTTTTAAAAATATTTTAATTTTTTTTATACTTAAATTAAAACAAAAAGAATTTTTAAAAATATATAATAACATTTAGATTAATCTTAAACTGCCCTGAACTTCAGAAATTATCTTCCTAAGTATGCCGCACGTGAAAATCAAACGTCATAAATACTACGAATATAAAAAAAGTTCCACCTAAACTAATAGAAACTATCATTATCTCTGACTTTTTTTAATAAAAATGATTGTGCTCTGTATTTAAAGATATCCACTTAAATCACTAACGGAAAGATGCTCTGTCTCTTATTGCCATTGCCCGAAGTATATATCGTAGCGCAGAATCCGACCATCAACCTCGATTGATGATGACTCATTTTCCTTGACGAGCGATAATTGGCATAGGACAGCATATGAAGGTGCTATCAGATGCCCAGATGGCCGAGGGATGAACTGAGGTCTTTTGTACTCCAAGATACGACAGCGACAACAATAATAAGCTGACGGATGCGGAGTTGATCAAATTCCAAGCTTCAATTCGCGTTTCAGCACATTTTTTCTTTCCTGGATCTGAACATGCCACTCATGGCAATGACGAAGGCCTCGACATGACAGAACTGCTGCCCCTCATGATTGACCTGTCCTTCCATGGATGGAAAAGAATCTTGATTTGCCTCTGACTGATTATCTGGAGCAGCTCAATCTAGAGGACTCTGTGACTATATGGAATGACTTACAAAAGTGTGACCAGGACTCCATTTAATATTGGAAGGCAATATGGAATTCAGAACCCTAGTAATATCGAATTGTGTGCTTGCAAATGTTTTTAATTGTGAATGCTGAATACGCCCTTCCATAAGATAAATGTGGTCTACACTGAACACTGTACATGATTTAACAAAATGCTAGAATTTCTGTATCCTGTGAACCTTGACCTGGGCTGCTTTTTTGTGTGTGATTTAAACATGCCAAGCAAATGCAGAAGTTCAAATCTTTTGTGAACTGTTGTAAAAAAAAAAAATAAATAAAACAAAAAAATGAATAACCAACATTACAAGTCGAAATCTTAAATACACGGTGTCTGAAATGTAAAAACCCTAAACCCTGATATATCAAGCAAACCTAAACTGATAAAAACTCGGGAGCACTCTGAATTTCAATCGTGATTATCTGACTGATTTTGCCAGACTTAATATCGTGGATTTGGGTCCTCTGCCATTTCCTTCCGAGCAGGGTGGAAATATATAATATATATAAGTATAAGTATATATGTATGCTGCCTTTTAGAAAGAAATAATAAATTGATTTTTCCCAAAATTTCTAATAGTTAAATTTAAATTAATGAATAATCGTTGAAACCTGTATTAAAAAAAAAAATTTCCTTGACCTGTACAGAACTTCCTTGGCCTACAAACTTCTTGAAATCTGGATTATATCTTTGTAGACTAAATGTTGCTTTTGAATCACTTCGAAATTTCTTCTATAATAATTTAATTAAAAATCTGGTAATCCAATCCGGACTGAACCAGTTTTGATCTCGTGTTTGTCCGTAATGAATAAATTTGAGAGTGGCAATTCTCCATTTGAAGTATAAATTTCTCGGAAAACATAGTGTATGTTCTAAATTGCGGTAGCTATCATTGATCAATCGATGTACTGATATTATAAAAGTGATTAAGTTTCAGATTTATGTATCAAGTTTTAAAAGAGTAAATGCTTCACATAGGAAACTTTGCGATAAGTTTAGAGAAATTATTACTCCCTTGGGAAATTCTCTTATTTCTCTATGCATCATACTCTATTGCTCTTTTCCGTGTTGAACACATGTCTCAAATTGAGATATTTTGTAGAGAGCAATTTGCAAAGTAAAATTTTTGAGATTTCAAACGATTTTTGTTGTAAACTAATATATATATTTATTTTGAGAATATTAGCATTAAAAAGCTGTATATGAATGAAGTCTAAATAAAATACAGGCAAAATCTTATGTAAAAACTGTAACTGCAATTTCAATTGTTGATTATTTACAATAATTCACTTAATTCGGTTGCTAAGTAAAAAGTATCTTAACATGCTTTGCCGGTATTTAAAAATAAATAATATTAGACCTAGCAAAAAATTTAAAATAAATGATATTTTTAAAAATTTAGATTCAAATTATGGTCATTGTCAATTGCGAAGATGTAATCATCTATTTTGAAGGAACTGAATGCAATTATGGCCCTTTGGATTTGAGTTTCATCCTTTTTAAAGTAACTATTATCTTTTATCTAAATACAATATTTTTGTTCTTTTCTTAATTTTCATTTTTTAAATAACAAAAAATTTAAATGAGTTTATTTGCATGATTGTTGCTTTTGCTTCGTTTTAAAATGTTAACTTTTGTTTTAAAAGATTACTGGGTTCTTTCTAAAAATTTTACACTTATTTTTTATAAGATACGCTAAAAGCCATTTATATGTTATTCTAATAAAGGTTGAAAATTTAAATTAGACTTTTGTAATCTTGTTTCTTAAATTTATAAAGAGATAACAAACATGCTTTTAAATATGTATAAAAAATTTCCTTGAATTAAGTGAAAGTGTAATATTAATTATGCCTATATTTTTAAAAAGGTCAATATACGGTTTATATTTAAATGTAAATAGATCATTTTGATTATGGATTATGACACATTAAGGAGGTTATAATGGGACAACATATTTTCTAAAAACGTATCAAACAACAACTACTATAAAAAATTAATTAAATAAAAACATATGCTTTTAAGTAGATCAATCCTCAATCATTATGAATTTAAAAATTTGTATATTTAGCTACAAAAAGGTTTTATTTTTTTTTATGACAGTAATATTTATATATGTAGCTAAAGCACTAGTTTGGTGTAAAAGGATTCATTAATCTAGTTCATAAAAAATTTCAAAAATTCAGCATATTAATTAATAAGATAGTATTAATTTTTTAAAGTATGAAACATTAAAAATGTGTTTTTCCATTTATTATATGCTGTGTTAGTAAATTTTTTCTTTGAAATGAATCTGTAAAAATTTGTAATTTATTTGTTGAAAGACTGTGTCAAAATCTTTAAAAGAAAATTATTATTTGGGTGTATACACTATTATAATGTGAGAATAGTTTAATTAATTTGTAACTTTTCATTTTATAAGATGAAAAACATTATCAATTTATTTACAACATAAAAATTTAAAATTTAGATACTGTTTATATTTATGCATATTAATAACATCATAGAAAATGTTAATTAAGAGGGAATTATATAAGGATATTCATATTCATTATTTTGCTTTTTGTATTTATTTTTCATATTGTTACTTTTATTTTTCTTTTTACATCAGTTGTATTATTTAATCCTTCAACATATATTCATGTCATTTTTAACATTGGTTCGGGGAACATCTTTAATTTGAACATCTACTCATTAATGATAAACTTGATACTGGGTAACAGTAAATTTTATATAACTCTTAAATGATTTTTTTTTCTTAACAGTATGCAAATCTTATTTACTCAATGTGTTTTGAATAACATTTCAATGGAATTGAATTATCCATTACTTTGCTATATGTGGGAACATTTGTAAAAATGTTTTGTACTATTTGTGTTCAATAGCTTTCCTTATAAATTATTCCATGAGGAAGAAAGAAAGGACATATCTTATTTTTATCAAATTATAACATACACAATATATATGTGATCACCTAGAAAGATAAAGAAAGTATCACATGTAAAGACAGTGCAAAATTTATTAGAATTTTCAACCACAGAAAAAAAAAGCAAGTCAAAATTTTCAGCATGAATATGCTTATGGATTTATAAAAGTGCATCCATGTAATTTTTTGATGTAATTTATTTGTAATTTTTATTAGTTATTACATTCTATTATAAAGTATTGTTAAAAATAAAAGCATGCATATTTTTTATTTTTCAAAGATTTTTTTTTTTTTTTTTACGGTTAACTTCAATATTTTTAATGGATAATTTTCAAATAACATGTAATAAACAGAAAGGGTTTTGATTAGTGGCAGTTTATTTCTAATTAAGTGATTTGTTTATTTTCTAAAAGGCCAATTAAAATATGCTTGCTTTTTCTTTTAATTATTAAAATATAATAAACTCTATATACTTTTTTTTGTAGCATGTAATGATATGTAATTTATTGCATAATAAATAATATATTATAATAAAAATTATTATATAATAATATTTTGCTTAATTTGTAAACAAATAACATAGTAGTTCTAGCTGTGAAAAGACAACTCAAGTGTGGCAATTTTGAAAATATATTTCTTTAATTTTAAGAATTGCTTTATTGATTATGATTCATTATCTATATTATGCCAACTCAATATTAAAAACAGAATATATTTGTCAAAAATAAGTTAGTTAAAAGACTTAAATAATATGTCAGTTAAATCTTGGCATCATAAAATGGTGTTGAAAAGGTAAAACACCAGCAATCAACTATTTTTAGCACGCTAGCAAAAATTGAAATAATAGGGATTTTTAATAAAATTTAAATTGCAAAGAAAAAAATCAGAGTGTCATTACTTTGTTTATCAACTTTATATGAATAATATTTAATTTTTTTTGTTTATAGATTGGATGGTATAACTCATTTGTCCGACCAACTTTCAAGCTTAATCAGAATGAAGATACTGTGGCTTTCTTAATCATAAGTTCACCTAAAATGTTTGAAAATGCTTTTATTCCATTTTTACAGCAAATGAGCAACCAACTAACTGGCTTAAATGATCCAATTGATGAATGTATGTCATTTACCTCGCTAAGATATCAGATGTGAGTCATTTGTCTTGTTCTTATTTTTTAGTTTTATAATTATGAATGTTTTAATATCTTATGTTGTATTATTTTTTTTTACAGCTTTTTCAAATTATAATGTGAAAGTGGTTCATGATTTTGAGCTCCATCCAAATAGGCGTCCCAAAATAGTGATGTGTGTTGCTCATGCTTCTGGGGCTGCATACCTCTATCATCCAAACAGCATGAACATAAGTGATGAACAAAAGAAAAAAGTATGTTAAATTATTTTTAAAAATTGTATGATGTCTGTAAAAAATGAATTAATATTTATTCATTATTTAGACTATTTTCTCAGTTGTGTAAAAACAGTGCTTAATATTGACCCTCAGAGTTACATCATTGTTAAATTGTTTTAAAATAAATAAAAGGAAGATACATTGTTATTATAATTAAATCAAGAATTTTATATTGTGTGTCATAAAGGAAAACGTAAAGAAGTTATATCCATTTAAAAACTAAGCCAACATTGTATTATATACTATAAACTAATTAAACAATCTAAATTAAAAACAACTAAACTAAGCAATCTAAATATTCACTAGAGCATTTTTGTTTGGTCTATTATAATTGCATAATAATAAAATATAGAAGGGATTGATAAAAAAAGCAATGAACTTTTAAATAAATTGATGGCATTCCCTGATAAAAAAATCTATTTATTTTTGGTTTAGTTCTAAGTAAAAATAAGTAAACATTAATTATGCATGCCTTGTTCATTTTATGGATAAATTTTATTAATAAGATATTTTTATTAGTGAGTGATTTTCAGTTTTTAAACTTAACAATTAACTAGTTTCATCAACATATTTTAATTGTAAAGCATAATTATTTTTTATTTTATACACAGTCTTTTTTACTTTGATTTATTATAAATATTATATTATTATTTTGCACAAATCAAAAAGAAAATTCTTGAAATATTATTATTATTTTTTTTACAGAATGATGGGAACATAATTTTTTAAATATTCTTTTTTGATGAAGTACATTGAAAATAGATGCGAACATTTTATTAGCTAATTTATTGTATTTATGTAATTTATATTATTCAAATTACCTTGTTTCCATTTAAAATTATTTTTATTACATACATAAATTTTGTATAGTATTACATTTTAGGTGCTAATTGCTTGAAGAAATACCTGTTTTGTTACATTCATTCATTTACTAAATATTTTTACTCATTAAAAAAAATACTATCTTTTTTTTAGTACACTTGGGAGAATGTTTAAATTTCATGTAGTAGATATTATGACTTGTTAACTATGTTTTGAATGAGAATAATGTACAATTCTTTTGATAAATTGAGGAATTCTTGTTTTCTCCCAAATTTTTTCCTAAGGAAATGGAATGACTATTAATAATAATTTTAAAATCTTTAAAATATTTGATAAGTAATAATTAGAAAATAAAAAAAAAAAAAATTCTATGTATGTTTTCAAAACATCGAATTTTTAAATTTTATTTGTATATATTTTCTATTTGACATTAAAAAATATATATATGTCTGTTCTTTAAAGGTAGCATTATTATCATATTTAATATATTTTTACTGATAAATTTATCTCATAAAAATTTATTTATATCTCTCATTTTATAATATTGTAATATCAGCAGAATGTTTTTTAGAAATGAATTTTTCAAAAGTGTCTGTCCACATACAAATTTCTATAAAATACTGCTGAATTAAAATTTTTCAGAATGAAAATTTTTATATAATATCTATAACTTCTTCTTAACAAAACTACCTTAAATATTTTAAAGTATAATTTTTTTCTTTTGAAAAATCTAATTGAAAAGTAATAAAAAAAAAAAAATTTATCTCACAAAAGTCTTCATACATTTAGAAAATATCTACATATTAATAAATACTGTTATATTGCTTGTTTTTAAATAGTAATTCATTGAATATCCTGTAGCATTCACAACAATTTTTAAACTTCTGGACAGTTCACTAATTTTCTTGTAATTTCTGCATCAATGTTCCTGCATTCTGCAATTGTTACACTTTTTGGTTTAGTTTTTGTTTTAACATCATATCTTGTGTATTTTCATCTCCAGTTCTCTCCAAATATGTTTAATTGGATTTAAATCTAGTGACTGAGGTAGGTTTCAAAATTTATAATATTTATAGACAGCAGGCATGAACATTGAGAGTTGTGTGCTTAGGATTCTGATCTAGATAAAAACATTGGTTGCTTCCAATATCTTAAATTTGGGACTGATAATTTTAAATCATTTTTTAAATAACTACTTAAATAAGCAGCATGACTCATTATGCTATTAATAAATATCAAATAACTTGATGCTGACATACATTCCCACACACATAGGACACCTTCACCGGCATGTTCAACTGTTTTGATTTCTTGGGATTAAGTTAATCATTTTTTTTTTATTCTTCTTCTTTCTTACAATTATATGCCTATTGGAACCAAAAAAAGGCTATATTTTCATTCATCTGTAAACTACTATGATTAAAAAAAACCTATTATTCTAAACTGCTGTGATTTATCACTACCATAATGAAAAAAAAAATCAATGTTTGAATGCTGTTCTTCACTGTTTCCTTAACTATTTTTAAAATAAATGCAATTTAATGAAAAAGTAAGCTAACAGATATTAAAATTAAACAATTTTTTAAATGGCACAAAATTCAAAAATAAGAAAAAGTGAAAAGACAATTTTATTTTTGAATTTATTTGATAATATTTTGATTGTACTAACTCACTTTTGTGATGTGTTTTTCTACCTTCTTACATTTTTAAATTTTTATTAAAAGAAAATAAGTCAATATTTTTTTTTAAAAATTGGTAGATTTTTATTCAGAATAATATGAAAAAAGTATTTTACATTTTATTCGAATTTAATTCCAGGCCATTTGGGCTTTGTCAAATATTTTTTATGTGCCAATGAATGCTTTTGGGAGCCATTGTAGGCTTCTGAAAACCGTAGAAGTAACAGCTAATTGAAATAATAAAATTTAAAGAATATTTAGAAAAGGTTGAAAGGTATTTAGATAAAATTAACTGTATTAATTTTCTTTAAAACCTTAAATAAGTGTGTATCAAGTAATTTTTAAAATTTGTTTGATTTTCTAAGCATATTTGATTTTTCATCAGTTCTCCATCAAAACCATATTTTGTTCAAACTTTTGATATAGTGTGCTTTATGAAGAGAAAATAGTTCGCTTTCAATAAAATTTATACCAAGAGAAAATAATAATTTTTGCAAATTCTGTGTTAGACATAAATGAACATTTGGGACTTTATACTTATAATTTTTATCCTTGATAATTGCATTTTCCAAATTTTTAAAATGAAGGTATTATTTTACCAAATGCTATATATATATTCATAAATCATGGGGTTTTCTATAAAAACTATATTTCTGTTTCAAAGCCATTAAAGTATTTCCAAATCATTATATCCCTATTACAATCTATAAATAACTGTTGAGGATAAACTTTTTTATTCAATTCTATAGGCTTTTGCCACCCTGATCTTTATTTTTTATTACATTAAATGTTTACCCTTTTGTATATTATTACTTCAATCAGTAAAATTTTATATACCATTGATTTTATGAACACACACAGACACATATATATATATATATATATATTTTTTTATTCTTAAAGTGTTTTTATTTTTTTATATCGCTACATTTTCCCTGATGATTTATTTGACTCTTTATTGTAGGGTCACTTTTATTATGAATTGTTTGTTGAATTCTGCTGCAAATTTTACATCATTTAGTCATCAGTTTTTCTTGATTTAATGGAAGTTATTTCTCATTTTATAACATTAAAAGACATTTAATTTCTGTCTGTACTGTTCATGTTAGTTTTGCCTACTTAAAAATACATAATTAATACACTTTTTAAATATAAATTAAATATCCTTTCCACGCTCTTTCTTGCACTTTATATTTCAAAATATTAAACTAATTTCACTTCATAAAAGATTACAATGTTTTAGCTATAAACTGATAGCAAACAAGCGACCCCAGTTTTTTGTTGTGTATAGTTCATTGAAATTAGCAAAGAATATTAATAAGTTTCTTAAATTTCCAAATTGAAAAGTTATTTCACTTTGCAAACTTAAATTAAAATATAGTTAAATTTCTATTTGATAAAAGTATTTTATGTATTATATATGTATTCGAAATAAGCTATACATAAGATTTTCTGATTTTTAATAGATATTTTTTTACTTAAATTTCAAAATTAAATGCTTTAAAAAAGAGTTATTTTTTCTTATTTGTAGAACATTATGTTAAAAATTTTGTAATATCACTTAGTAACATGTTTTAATAATTTTTAGATGTTTGGTGTCTGTCTTCATCCTAAATATGGAGGTTGGTTTGCTCTAAGAGCTGTAGCATTTTTTGAAAATATTCAATGTCCTGATTTAGTTCGAACTTCCTCCTTGTGATGTTGTTCCATCTGCTGAAGATAAAATGAAACTTCTTGAATTGTACAACTTTAACTGGACTGATTGGAAATTCGAGATGTCATTCCAGTTCTGGAAAAATATTCAGATTTACAAATTAAGTATTTTTCAGCCACTCCTGGTAACAGAGAAAAAGTAATTGAAGAAATACTTAAAAAACATTAACAAAGTTTTTGTATTAAAATTTTTCAGTTCAAAGAATAATTATATTTGTATATATAAATAGATTTTTTTATTGTTTTTGCATTTATTTTGAATGTTTAAGATCTGATTTGATTTCATGTTGAGAAATTTATGATTGTTATCTGTTATCTTTGTCTTGTTTTCTTTAATTTAAACTCCTAAATTTAAGGAGGTTACCTGACATAGTTCAAAATAAATATTACCAATGCCAAACTGAAGTATAGTTAAGTTAATCATTCTTATCAAAAGAAAGAATGTTTATTTCTCTATCAAATTTTGCAAACAGTTTAATAGTATTTTAAGACTTAAGTAATTTTATAATAATAATTAATCATATGATAAGTAAAGTATTACATTTGTTAATACACTGAATTGTTTTATACTAATTTTTGGCTTGCTTACTTAAATTTTATATATATTTTTTTCTAGGTATGTATTTTTCAGTGATAAAATAATAATACTGTGCTTTATTAAAATAGGAATATTGTGGATTTTTTTATTTAAGAATATTTTATATATTTTTATAAATCTTTTTTAATATGTTATTTACAATGTATTCATACTATTAAGAATATTATTATTATTATTAAGAATTCTGATACTTAATTCAATTTATTTATGATTTTATTGCCTATAATTAATTTGCATTCAGAAAAAAAAATTAAGAACAATTTTTGCTGCAGCTCATAACAGATCTGATTTTATGTTTCACATGTAGTTATAAAAATTGCACTTCTGTCAAATGGTAAATGTTTAGAAGAAATTTTTGATTTTACTTAAAGGAGGAAAATCTCATGTATTTCAATTTAAGTTTATAATCAAAGTAAATTGACTTCTCATTTTATTTACAAAGAGAAACCAATAAAAGGATTAATCAAAATTAAATTTTATAACTGGAAAATGACAATTTCATAATTAACTTTTAGTAAATATCCTCATAACAATTTTTTTATCATATTTTAGTATTTACTTTTTTTGATTTTATAAATATGTTCATTAATTTTATTTATGTTTATTATTTTTATTATTATTTATTTTCTTTTAAGTATGTGATATAATAATAGATTTGGGTAAAAAGTAAAATACTATCTGTTTGATGAATATAATTATTGGTTCTCAAACTCCTTATTCAGCCACCTTATCTTAATAACAGTAAACATTACTCCTCCTCATGTTTCCTTCTAATATTTTTTTATTAATATTAAAATAAATGTCATAGTAACTTACATTATAATGGCATTTTAGTGTGTTTTCTGATATATGAATAGTTGTAGTAAAAGAAAAAATATTGAGATTATAAACTTCCACAAAATTAGTTTTTTTTTATTTGCAATTAACTAATATGTGCTGTGAAAGTAACCATGGCTGAACTGCCCTTATTAAAACTGCAAAAAAAAAAAAAATCAGAGGTCGAAATTCCATGAATACATTTTGTTTTTTTGAAAAGTTTTTTTTTAAACATGATATATTTTAATATTTTATATGCCTTACCTAAGTTACACAGAAATATTTTACTTTTAAAAGATTTCACTAAAATCAACCAAAAAAGCACTACTCAAGCACATTTTTAGGAAAAGAGACAATATTTTTAATGTTAAAGTCAATTTCTTTTCAACCTACATATGAAACTTCTGTAGAGATTTTCAAAATGCAGTGGTAACATTTGTTGCAGTTTTTAGAATTTTATTGGTCTGTCTACTTCTTTTAATCATGATTTAAAAATTATTTAAAATAAAGGTTTTTGCTTTTAAAAATATAATTTCACATATCTTTCTTTTTTTCAAATTAATTAAAGGAATTTTCATTTTTCTGTTCTGCCCCTTTCAAACTATTAGTGCCTGCCTTGTAATCACATCACATAATTTAAAAAAACTACTGCATTATTGTATCAGTAAAATTTTTGTTATAATTTACAATATATAAAATTATAATTTTTTTTTTTGTTTTTAATTTTTAATGTATATATATATATATATATATTATATATATATATATATATATTGTTTGAAAATTTAAAAATTTCGAATGTTTATTTTTACTTTTCATTTTTAAAATTAAAATTAACTTATTTTCTACTTTTTGTTTATATAATTGAGCACAATATGACACAATCTGTTTAGAATATTATAATCATTCATTTGCAATTTCTTCTGTCACCATTTGCAATTTCCTTATTTTATTGAAATTTAAATTTTACAAATTATTTGTATATTACTTTTGTGTTCAATATTTGTTATTTGGTTTTACTTATCAACCATATACCAGCAGTTGATGGCTCATAATTACTTCAATGCATATTAATATTGACAATTGATCGCTCATATTAACATTTTCTGCTGGAACAATGTTAGATTATTTTTACATTTCAAGTATTTTTCATCCAAAACAAAATTTAGTTGACATCTATCAATAGCAGTGGTAGTGATCAATTGGCCTGTGATTAGTATGTAAAATTTGGGTAATTTTTATGATAATATATATTATCATTTTCTATAACATTTCTTACTTTTACTTTATTGTTATTGTTGTTAAAGAAGTCGACTGTTTGTTTATGCTTTTTTTTTTATTGTTATGCATGCTGATAGGTTGTAAGGGATAGTATAATGATACACCTATTCTAATTTCAGTTTAATATCTGTATATAATATCTGTACTGAATATTTTATTGACATTTTATAATAGTAAACAAGATATTCTTTGAAAAATATTTTTTAGTAATTCCTACAAATATATATATAAATATATATATATATATATATATATATATATTAGTGAGTGTTTTTTATTTTTCTCCTGATTGTTTTTTAATGGATGAAGTTTATTAAAAAATAGTTGTTTCAATTTCAAGATCAAAAACTCTTATTTATTTTTAAAGTTGATTATAATGCCTTTAACAAACAAATTTCATAACACTTCAATGTGAAAAAGGCTTTATTTTTCAAAAGTAAATTTACGGTTTTATTAATCAGAGTGATATGTAAAGAATTGCATTGTTAAAAAGTAGTTTTGTTCGTAGTATTATTCCATTTGTTTTCAATGATGAAATCTTAATCATATTAATATAATAATATATTAAATGTATTAATGTGTTAATGTTAACATTAACTATTGATATTTTCAAAGTTGATACATGAAAAATATCATCAAAAGTAATAGATTCCTTATTTTTTTAATTAAAAGTGTTTATTTTGGTGGTAAAAAAGTAATCTTTATTTGCTTAAAGTTGTCTACTTAAATATGTATGCATATATATGCATTGTGTTAATTAAACTTTTAAATGAAAAAATAATTGACAATTTATTACAAAATTTCTACTTAATTTATTTATATTTTTCAATTGTTAAGTTAAAAAAATTAAATATTTTTTTGACATGATAGCATTATTATTATTTTATAGTATTATAAAAATTATAATATTAAAGAATTACAAAAAATATATGCAAAAATAATAACATGTAATGCTATGTGAAAATCTAAATGACATCAGTTTCATGAACAATTGATTTGAATCTCATTTTTTAAAAAATCCTTTTACATATTTCATTATAAGATAAAAATTTCTATTTTATTAATATTTATTTTATTCTGTTTTCTTTTATTTTTATATGTTTTTGATTTGTAAACATAGTTTTTAAATAATTTATATCATGCATGTTTCAAATAATAATGTTTTACTGTTATTATTGATTTGATTGTGAACAAAAAGTACAGCAATCTAAGTAAATTATTATTGCTAGAAAGTATCATCTTTTCATTATATTTTTTTCGGTTATATCATGTTTGTTATATTTTGAAATAAAATGATTTTTTTGAAAAAAAAAATTAACAATTTATGTTATAAAGTCTATATTTTTTATGATATTATTACTAAAAAAAAAAAAATTTTTGAAATCTCATTAAATGCATTTATTTTGAATTTTTTTCTTAAAATTGAATTTGTAAACCTTATTTTGACATAAAATATGTTTATAATTCTAACAAGTAAGAATACAATTAATTATATATTTTTTACATCATTAAAATAATTTATAAGTAACCTACAAATGCATATGGAAAATTGTGATATTGTTATATTTTAATAATAAATTGATTTTAAAAAATTATTGTTTATTGTGTAATTTTTTTTTATAAAATTTATTTTTTATTTGTTTTCCATTAGAACCCTTAAAACCAAGATACTTAGTTTTCAGCATTTTGGATAGTAGTCGAAACACATGTAGTTTTGTTTATCAACTTTTAAAAGAGACAGAACAGGAAAATTAACTGTTAGTCTGTGTTTATTTTTAGTCACTCATCTAAGTATTAACGACTTTATCGAAAGATGACTGGAAGCTCATTCATAATGAGTGAAAGAAAAAAAAGCTTGGTTAAGTTAAAACTGCAAAGTCCCGTGATAGACGAATGTTCGACCAAACGCTTCAAATCTGGTTGTGGCTTTACGTTTAATTTAAATGAACTAATGAGCACTTTTTATGCATAAAGTTACTGTGAGCAAGCATTGTCGTATTTTTATGGACTGTTAAAACATTGTTGTCATAGTTTTCATTGCCAAGTTTATTTAATATGATAACAATTGAATGGGTGAATCAATTTTGTCAAAATTCATGATGATAAACAAATTGCAGTAAAAAACTATGATCATGGCATTTTTTTTACCTCTTAAAAAACGTCGTTTATCCTATTAGTAGCTGGGTTATGTATTATCAGGCTCATCTGACGATAAAGATAAAAGAAGCAACAAAATTTAACAATTAAAAAAGTTCAAAAGTAGATTTGTTTTTATTTATCTGTTCTGTAAATATTTGAAATAAATTGGCTGTTCTGTAAAAATCAGATTGATCTCAATTAAATGGATAACGATTTAATAATTGCATTTACTTTCAGTGACATTTTTGCGCATGTTTTCAATAATAATACAATATTTCATACTAATTTCAAATATTGTAACCACAAAACTTATTGCAGTTACTTGAATTTCAAATTTAACTTTGATAATATTAATTTGTTTTAAAGCACAGGTTCATGGACTTGGTCTAGATGTTGCTGCCGCCGCAATCTTTTCTTTCTAAAATGCTTAGAAATTTTTAATTTTAACGTGTATCTCGCCCCATTTACATTTGGACAAATTAGTTGCTGAAATTTTCTTAAAATCCTTCATTAAATTTTAACTCTTAATTTAGTTAAAATCAATCATTCCTTATATTAAAAAAACTATTGAAATGTCGAGATTTTAAACTTGTCAACCTTTACCATCGGACCCTAGTCTGTATTATTTGTTAAATTTGGTTTCGACAGGTTTACAGATACCGTAGGTCCCTGCCTAATACGACTTTAGAGAGTTGGACGTAGGGTTGACAACTCTACCTGTCAAAAGAAACCATCGCCTGTCTCAAAATCTGCCAGTAGGCAGACGGCCTTGGCCCATCATGGGCTGTAGTCCCAAGGAGTTAATTAGTTTTGCTATTAAAAGTTTGTATAGACGACATAAAGGGCTGTTCATTTAGCCCACAGCAATCTATGATACCCTACTGGAAACTCTACCTACCCATTCTTTTTGTAAGGAAGGAAAGAATTTTTGAAATTAAAAAAAATCATTTATGGAAGCTCTAATTTACAAAAATATGAAGATGAAATGTCGAATCAAGCCCTTTGCTGTCTAGCAACTGAACCTGCTCTTTAGGCTGTCAATATGTCCTCATCGGCGGCTACGCTGCCTGTGTGTCCTCAGTACTCTAAACACATTTCAAAATTAGGGTTTTTTGAAAACGATTAATATAAATAAGATTAAGACTCAACGAGTATGTATTAAATGCTTAGTATAACAAATGCAAAACATAAGTATGTTACTTTGAATTGATTCTCATTTTTATTCCTCAAATTTTTGCCCACCTTCTTTTTAAACCCCTTTTAATGGTTCGTTGGAGAAAATTTAAATCACTATTGAACCCAGGGCATTAGGATCTATAAAAATATAAAAATGCACCCAAATATTTTCATTAAATTGAAAAAGAATCGGAGGGGGGAATTCCAAGTATTAAAGAGCCTACTGTCTTACGTAAGCCTATAACCTATGTAGTTGCTAAATTAAGTTATAGGTGATACACAGTGCACCAGATTTAAAACTATGAATTTGTATAAAAAATAAACAAATAGATTTTAATATATATATATTACAGGATGTGAAAAAAAAATAATGTAACAAAGTAATTCATCATTAAGTTCGTTATTGTCCTGTTAAAAATAGTATTCTGAAAATGTAGTACCATCCGATAATGTACATCACAATACAACGACAATATTTGTAGTAAGGTAATTATTATTATTTTTAATAACTGATTTCTCACGATCATAAGCAAGTAATATTTTTACAAAATTATCAATTTAATATAAGGTTTAGGAATGTTACATTTATTCGCTTGGTATTGTGTGTATGCGTGTATTTTCAATATTAATTCTAGATTTTTAATTTATATCTAAATTTTATAAATTTGCCTACCTTGCTAGCTAGTGATTGGCTATCTTGAATGTAATGTTAATCGGTTGTATGAACTATGTGTGATTATCCATATTACTTAAAATATTACCATATTATATATATATTATATACTTAGAATATTACCACATTAGTAATATTTCCATATTACTTATGAAACAATAATAAAATACTTCCTGTCCTTTTCTTATTAACAATAAGGGCTGAAATATATCCATAAAACACAGGAATGAATCATGTATAATTCATTGAAATTTTGTAAATAAATAAATAGATAAAAACTTAAAATGTAAAAAACTAATTTCGTGATACACCAAGCATTCTTTGAGCAGAAAATGGAATTTTAAAAAATACAGAATAAGGTGTGGTTTTTTTTTTTTTTTTTTTTTTTTTTTTTTGCTGTTAAAAGTTTTCATAAGCTCTATTATTTATAAGCGCATTACAATATAGAACCTTTCAAAGATTCATAAATAAAAATAGAATTATTTATTTTATTTCCATCAATGTGATATGCAAAGATTTCAAAGAATAACGGAAAGAGCATAAGAAAATTTCAAATATATTCTTTTAAGATTCGTCACTCGTTCTTAAGGATTATTCTATTTCATCTGCCTGATACTTGTTGCCATTCAGCAATATACAAATAACAACAATTTATAGTATGTAGCACAAATGTTAGTATTTGTTACATATAGATGTGAAATTTTCCAGGTCACTGCCAACCAGAATTTCACCGAGTCAGAGGTCTTCTTTTTTAACAAAATTAAAAAAAATTTTTTCCTCATTAATTAAAAAAGAAGAGAGTGCATGATTCTTGGTTCACGTAGTGTCTTTCCTGTTCAGGTCATTTAAATCGTGAAGTTTATTAATTTTTCAACTTTCTTTTCCTCAAGAAAAAGGAAACGAATTATTCGGTCATCCTCATTTAATGACAGTGCATAGAAAAAAAAGAATTTTTAATGTTACTTTTAAGCCTAATGACTTTTCTTGAAGTTTAATGACTTAATTAAAAATAATGCAGGTGTTTCATAAGATTCTATTAATGATATGCTGTGCATTTAATTGGAAAAGCAATATGAATTCGATATTCAAATACAGCATTCTAATTTCAGTATTTATTCCATAAGTAAAACAAATATTATTATGGTATAGATGGAATAACAGAAAAAAAAAAATTGTTACAGGAATAACATAAAAAAAATTAAAGCTTTATGGATTAATATATTTATTCAAAGTTGATTAAAAATAATGCTATTTTTTATCTTATTTTAAAGAAAACAAATGAGTTTGTTTAAATTGAATTAATGAATTATTTTGAAATATTCGGTTGAATGTGCAGTAAAAGCTTATAATTATTCTAATCGTTAATTTTGAATGCTTACTAATAAATTCAAATGTTATTAAAGAATTAACAAAAATTCAAAAAGTTTGTTGCTAGGCATATTGTTTATAATACTATTTTTATTCATTTCCTTACGTGGAACCTAAAACCATTTATGCAAAATACTTTTGAAATTCTGTAGTTCAAAATAAAAATATTCTAAATGGAACACATTTTTTGAGTACTGTATTCTAGAGTTTTGAAATTTTATTTCAGATGAAAATAATATTTTTAATAAATAGCATGAATAATTAATATTAAGAAGAAAATTTCCAATTAAACGGAAAGAAAATGATTAAAACTAGACTTAATTAGAAAAATTAATGGTCTAATTTTAATTTTCAAAGGAAGATGATAACTTTTTTATGTGTGTATAAAAAAGAATTCAATTAGAATCAAAAGAATTTTTATTCCATGAAAAAAAATTACATATATTTTCGTCAACATTCGAAAGCAAGCAATTATGAATCTTGAAATCAAAAATATTGGGTTAATGATATTTTCTTTAATATAAAATGGTTTCAACTAATAGCATGTAGCAAAAAATCAAAAAAATCTTTAAAATTAAACTGCAATTAAAAAAATTACGGAAATAAAATTATACGCATATTTTTCATTTATTAATTTTTTATGAATTTCCTATTTATTGGTAATTTTTTAATTAAACATGACATTAAAATTTTTGTTTTTCGATGACAATTTTCAATCTTTAGTCTTTTTTATTTAATTATTGTGCTTTTTGTCTGCCTATAAGGGCTTAATCAAATGAATATCTTCAAAACATTTTTTTTAAATAGTTTTAACATTTATTAAAAATAATTTAATTTAACATCATATGATTAATAATAAATTTTGTAAAATAATTGGGGTTGATTGTTTTAATAAAAGATCCTTTAGAACTTCAATGATATTAAAATCTTTTTTTTTTTTCTACAAACATATGCTCTACTTATACTACAAAGAATGATTTATTATATTTGTTTAAAATCCACTTATTTAATTTGCTAAAATTATTAATTAAAAGAAATAATATTCATTTTTTTGTTTTATTCAAAGTTGTTATCATTACTAATGAATTAATAAAAATTGCAATTTCATTTGGTTTTTTTCATGTGTCAAATTCGTTGCTCATTATTTAAGAGAAAAAACTAAAAAATGTATTAGTGAATCATTTAGGATTTAAAAATTACTTAAATAAATCGAAATTTATATGATTAAAAATTTTAAGCAATGCTTATTCATAGAAAAATTAATTATTAATTATGAAGTTCAATACTAATTTTTAAAAATATGTAAGGGAATTTTTGATTTCATATTGATAATTATATGAGTTTTTAAAATGATAAAGGTCAACTGTACTCCAGGTATAGTGGCTCTCTGGGTTACGATTGCATCAAATTTCACTGAATATGAAAGAAAATTTCAGTATGGAGAATGGTCTTCTTGAATCTCCTCGTTTTCATATTCCCAATATAGTTCTGGGGGAGGTTCCACATCCATTAGATTAAAAGTCTCCACATTCATAATCATGTAAAATTATATCATTTTCTTCCATTTCCGTGTCGGGAATATAATTCATATTCTGGTATACTAAAAATAAACTAAAAAAAGAAATTGAAATGTCGTTAAGTATTTTGGTAGTAACGGAAGATCTGTCTTATTTATTTATTTAATAATAAATAAATAAGAATGAAATATTACAATAACTTTGAAGATAAAACGATTCAAATTTCAGTCTATAACAAATCAGTGAAACACAAGGCCTACCATGGGGCTATTGTGCCAATGAAGAAAACATCTCCTGTCTTGAAATCTGTCAGTTGGCAGATTTCAAGGCAGATTTCAAGACAGGAGATGTTTTCTATTTCCAGTGGTAGGGGTTGTCAGTCAAATCAATGGGACCACGCCCAATAGTCAAATTAGAATGGGACGTATGGTATAAAGTAGTTTCCGAACCACTACAAACATCTTTGTTATCGCGGGGACTCAAACCCGAAACCTGTTGTCCCGAGCGCTAGCTAACCATCAGGCCCCAAAAAATTATTAGTTTCTATATAATAGTTATAATTAGTTCAAGGAAAAATTTAGCCTGTTTCTACCTTTCCTTATAAATAACAATGAAATTTTGGCAAAATTGCAGAATAGGGGCCGATTTCTTTTTGGAGTCAAAAATGTTTTTCGCCAAAATGCGCCAAGAAAAGGGTTGCGATTATAAGTGCATTGAATTGAAAATAGTACAAGAAAATCCGGGTTACCGCATTTGGTGACATATCTTTCAGTTGGTGCCACAAAAGTCGCCAAATCTATTTTGCGATTTAGGCGAAATTTTTAAAAAAAATATAGTTTCAACTTTGTTAATAAATTATTATTGTTGACGCCATCTTAAATGCACATTCAACTGTATGCAAACCTTATATAATTAATGACGAAGTGAAAAAAAAAATTGGGTCATTCATTTCTGTTCATTCAACCATATACAAATATTTGCAAAAAGCGCCAAAGATTCAATCTCGAATCGCTGCGATAAACACGATGGTGTTACATTATAATTGGCAATGTTTTGGCAGCATTTTATATTTGGCGAGAAGTAAAAAAAATATAGTTTCAACTTTGTTAATAAGTTATTATTATTGACGCCATCTTAAATGCACATTCAACTGTATGCAAACCTTATAGAATTAATGACGAAGTGAAAAAAAAATTGGGTCGTTCATTTCTGTTCATTCAACCATATACAAATATTTGCAAAAGCGCCAAAGATTCAATCTCGAAGCGCTGCAATAATCACGATGGTGTTACATTATAATTGGCAATGTTTTGGCAGCATTTTTATATTTGGCGAGAAGTAAAAAAAAAAAAAAAAAAAAAAAAAAAAAACCGGTAAAAAGAAAGGTATAAAAAATTGCTAAATATACCTGTTGCTATAAAAGAAATAACCAAGAGACTAGTTGCATAAAATATATCATTAAGAGCCTCTTCATTGTAATTTGGATTAATGCAATCGTCTAGGACGACCGCTTGTTTACGGAAGCAAATCTCAATAAATCGAGTTAGAGCTTCCATGGCTCTTCTTTTATCAGCAAAAAGATTCCAAATGCATTCGTATACGCATCTCTAAAAAGTAAATTAATGTAAATACACTTTTATGACAGTTATCATTTAAATAAACATTTTTTATAAATTGAGGGAAAAATCGCAGAATAGGGGCTGCTGGAATTTGGCGTCAAAAATTCTTTTCGCCAAAGCGCGCCAAGTAATGGGTTGCGATTGTAAGTGAGATGAATCGTAAACAGAACACGAAATTAGGGTTATTACATTTGGTAACCTATCGCTAAATTGGAGACACAAAAAGTTGTCAGATTCCAACGGCCTCTATTTTTGCGATTTGGCTAAATTGCGCAATTTACAGAAAAATATTTCTAGATCTAGGGAACATTATCAGAACAAAAATAATTTGCGAATCGTTAAATCTGATTGAGGACATGTCCAAATAGAGTGCATCAGTTACAATGTTTGTGTATTACATTATTATGTGTTACAAACTGTTACTAAACACGTGTTACAAACTTTATATGTATTACGCAGCTTGACCGTTTTTCGCCAAGTTGATCATGGAAAACATCCCATAAAAGGAATTTCTCGCCATGCTGGCATGTAGCAACTTGGCGCCAAGGCGCCAAAAACGATTTCTATAACGGGTGCACTCCATTTGGACATCTTTTCATCTGATTTTTAAAAGCATATTCTGTAGAATATAACCAGAAAAAAATGACCCTTTAAATAAAAGGTTTGAAATTACAAAATTTATACAAGAGAATCATATATGTTGTAAACTATATAAAAGTTCTCTGAAACTGTGGTGAACGATCCCAATAGGGGTGTAAAATCATTCGAAGGGAGGTATGTTGTACTTTTAAAGATAAACAGTAAAGTGTTTTTAGTAAAATAAAATTAAATATAATTAAATAAAAATACAAGGATGGTGTTTCAAGAGTGTAGACGTATTTGGGGAAATATCCCTATCAGTTAGTTCATAGAAAGTATTAATTTTTTTTTCTTTTATAAAATAGAATTAAACGCGTATATTTTATCATATCTTCATTTTGTGAAGGAACATGGAAATGAATTTGAAATAAAGCATGTGCTGTTCTGAACTACCTAGAAATAATTATTCTCAAGTATCAGAAAAAAGGCAAAAATCCTGATTTTATTTAAATATATTGGATGGTAAATAATTTCTCTTTAATATATTCTAGATAAATAATTTTTTAATCAATCTTTTCTTAGATTAGTAATTATCTTCTTTTTAGAAGGGATTATTTTCTAGTATTTCAATCAGATCTCCTTTTCTTCCAAAGAACATTTTACAGTAGAAACTATAATATGCCTTTCTTAACTGTAATTTCTTTTGAAAATAGTTATGTATAAATATATTTTGAACAGCTAATGAATTTTCGTTATATAGGTCATTTTAATATGATTTAAAATGTTCAGAAAAACCTTATTGTGTATGCAAAAAAAATATTTTGAAAATTCAAAGAGAAGCAAATTAAATATTTTTACTTACCTTCATTAAGCTTATTAAAAATTCCCAAAGCAGCGAAAATAAATCGAAATGAAATCAAAATAAATGCAATTAAAACGAGGAAATAACGTTTACATTTGTGATGATGCCATTCAAAATAAAAATTATAACAATTAAATTTCAACTAGTGATACAAATAATAAAAAGGGAAAAAATAAGCATAAAGGCAATATCATAATTCAAAAGGTAAATGCCAATTAATAGTTTTTTTTATTTTAATAAGTACCAGAATATAAGCAAAAATCTTGATCATGTTAAGCAGCAATAAGCAAAGTGTGCTTTTTTTAAATTATAACTAAATAACTTGCAACTGCTAAAAATTCTGCACTTTGAAACATAGAAGAATTTTACATTTATCTTTACTGCAGAAATTCATGACTTTAAAAAATGTAAACTCACAATTTATATAAAAACAAAACTGTGCATTTTATTAATAGACTGCAGGCAACCTTAATTCCATTTATATACACTCAAGAGCCAAAACATTATGACCACCCCTACATTTTGCAATGAACTCGCCTGAATGACGTGGAAGGCTCGTGATCAGGTGGAAGTGGTATTTAACTGCTGCTGGAAAGTCTGAAGAATCATTCTTTCACTCACTTCTGTGTGATGGGAAAGACTGCTGATCTAAGCGACTTTGATAGAGGGCAGATTGTAATGGCTCGAAGGCTCGGAACAAGTATTTCCGAAACTGCACGACTCGTGGGTTGTTCGCGATCTACAGTTGTTAGTACATATGCAAAGTGGATGAATGACGGTGAAACCAGCAGTAGACGACACGGTGTTGCAAGTCCACACGCTATCAAAGAAAAAGGTCGTCGGAGACTGTCTCGCATGGTGAAGCAAAACCGAAGCCAGACAGTGGCTCAGCTGACAGCTCAATACAATGCAGGGCCAAGTAGAATAGTATCGGAGCACACTGTTCAGCGGACACTGTTTTATATGGGGCTACGCATCAAACGTCCCACTCGTGTGCCTTTACTGACCAAGCGTCATCGCCAACTGCGCCTGCGCTGGGCCCGGGAATATCGTGACTGGTCCATGGATCAGTGGGAGAGAGTTGCCTGGTCAGATGAATCACGGTTTGTCATTCATCACGCCGATCGCCGTGTCAGGATACGCCGTCTTCCAGGCGAACAGTTGCTCCCTCAATGTACAGCAGGTCATACACAGGCCGGTGGTGGCGGTATTATGCTTTGGGGGACGTTCTCTTGGGCGTCTCTGGGACCCGTGGTTGTGGTAGAGCAGACCATGAATGCTACAGGGTATCTGAACATCACTGCGGACCAGTTGCACCCTTACATGGCCTCTGTTTTTCCAGCTGGAAATGGAATGTTCCAACAGGACAACGCCCCTTGTCACAAGGCTAAAATTGTGTTGGAGTGGTTCCAGGAACATGATGCTGAATTCCAGTTAATGTCCTGGCCGCCTAACTCACCGGATCTTAATCCGATAGAACACATTTGGGATGTCCTGGGACGGCAGCTCAGAGTTCAAAGACCACCAATTCGCAATATCTCGGATTTGCGTGACCGTTGCTTAAACATCTGGTACAATCTGTCTCCGGCCATCTACCAAGGACTTGTGGCATCCATGCCAAGGCGGGTTGAAGCTGTGATGCGCGCCAAAGGTGGGCCAACTCGTTATTGACAGGTGGTCATAAGTTTTGGCTCTTGAGTGTATACATATATGCTAATATATATATATAATATATATATAATGCTAATATATATATATTAGCATTCATTCGAATAATATTAATGATATAATTTTTTGTTGCCATATTAAGTATCAAAATTTAATATCATTTTCTTTTTCAAAAACATAGATTATATTACAAGAGATGTAAACAAATATATTATGACGCCATTTTCAGCAATGATAGTATAGTATTAATTTAACATTCAGAATAGTATTCATTTAACGTTGATGGTATAAATAGCTATAGTACGTTGACAATTTTTGAAGTAGGTAATTTGTCATGACCAGAATAATCATATGTTATATCGATTTTACAGTATTACCATGAGAGCTTATTCATGACTTAATAGAAATTAGTGTCAATTTAACATTTAAATAAAAGGAGGCTGAATTATTTCATTTGGCATATGGTACAAGTATTGTTTTGCGATAGCTCAAATGGATGGTAAGATGGCGAACTGGCTAGCGATGTGGTCTTTGGTACTGCAGTTTCCAGTTCAAATCCTGGTTGTGATATGGTTGCTCGTTAGTGGTTCGGAATCGACGTTACTCTGTATGTTCTGGTCTAATTAGCCTAAAGTGTGCAAAAAGAATGACGGTAGAGAGACAAACCAAATTATAATCACCGGTAAGACAGCTTGATTGCGTTAGTCATTTTCTGGATTTAATGTTGTGGCCCCCAGACTAGTTTAATCTACCTTCCCTTTTTCCAGAAAATTTTTTTTTAATCATCCCCCTTTGGAAATCTACTTTTTTAAACAATCAAACAGAAAGATACAGCGAAATATTTAAACTTCAGGCCTTAAATTAACACAGTTTCAAAAGTGTATGTAAATAAAAATTGTTTGTATTACACACACTGCATCATCATTTAGACGTTGGAGGACGATACCCCTATTTACAATATCGTATTTTCAACAAATTGCAAGCAAATATTCTATCTGATATAAACTGGGCTCACCAACAAGAGCGACAAACTATTCTACTAGTACTTGCTTGATAGGCCAGCGGGCTATACATTGCACTATGGAAAATTATGCTTTACTTGGTAAATAATGCTACACAATAGGTTGAAACATGTATGGTTCTGCTAAATTATCTTCTCCTCTCTTTTTTCGTTCACCCCTGCTTATTTCTGTTTAATGCCTTCACTGCTACTGTTACCATCCTTAAGAGTTTCACTTCTCCGAAGGGAGCAGTATCGTCCCCATTGTTAGATGCTATTGTGCAATAGTCTACTTTTGTTGCGCACCTTGAATAATGCTGAAGCTGTTACAAAATTATGTTATGAGTTATGGATGCCCTCAGCTTAAATTACCAGCATCTTTGTTATTGTTGTTGAATATTGGTGGGTTTTGTATTCTATTTATGCATAACGACGAACAGCCCACTGGTGGACGATGAAGGAAAGATATTGCATTCAAGGGTAACTACCACAACTTTGTCTGTCATACGAAAGAAAAGCACGACAAACTCCCACGAAGAATTCTAAAAGTTGATGTTAGTCGACACACACCTTAACTCAATAGTCATCGTTTCTGAAAGCAGTGACTGCAACGGAAATCACTAGCTGATTCAAACATGAACAAACTTGCACTTTAGCTGCCACTAGGTCATGAATTGGCAACTTTAGGGAATTAAATAAAATAAACAAACAAGTAATATATTTACTTCTTTTTCAGAGCAACAGCCCCATGGTGAGCCAAGACCCTCTGCCCACTAGCAGATTCTGAAACAAAAGGTGTTTTCTTTTTACGCTGTAGGGTTGTCAATTTTACGTACAACAGCCATATTAGATCGGGACCTACGGTTTAAAGGGGATTTCGAACCAATACAAACATCCATGGCAACACCGGGACTCGAACCCGAAACCCGTCGCACCAAGGCCAGAGCGATGGCCACTCGGTCATCAGGCCCAATATAATTACTGCTATATTAATTTTTGAATTTTCGCTATTAAAATGTTATACCTTCAGCAACCACACATGATTCTTCACAACCACACATGACCTTCTTTAGTTGTTTAAAACTATGTCGTAATAAAAGGAGATTTTTAAAAATAATTACAAAACATCAGAACGGAATAGTGTGTCTTATGTATTGCTTAGAGGCACATAATAGTCCCGGGATAAAGGTATTGAACCTTTCGTTTAGATCTACAAGATATAAAATAAAAAAATATTTTCGATTTTTTATGAATCACGCATTATCATTTGACTTCTATATTTAAACTAAAAGAAAAGATTTAATGCCATAAGTAAAATTGCACTCAAAATCATGAAGGTCATAACTTCATGGAAATGATTCCGACGAAAATAAAAAATAATAATAATAATTTCGTTTCTATAGATCATTTCTCTCTGAATCCACGCATAATTTATACTATATTAAGATTTCCCAAGAGGAAACTCAAAAGCAACTTCTCATAAAAGTCAGTCACCTACACAAACCGCTTCGGGAAAGACAACATAGAGCCTAACTTATAGTATGAGAAAAAAAGTAATTTTTCATAAGTTCCATCTTGCTAAAGTTTCTCGATCCGAAACATAAAACATAATGATCATAACCTATTGGTGTGATGACCTTTGCTTACACGGATTACACATCAATAATGAATCTCAGAATAGAATACCTGCAACATCAACAAGCATCCATTCCTTTTTGTTAATCGGTTTGTTCCCCTAATGATTGACCTACATTTATGAAAAAAAGAAAGTGGTCTTCCTGAACTTCTGACCTCGGCATTGATCTTCAGAGTTCTTTTTGAAAAGCTTTTCGTCTACTATTTTTATTTTAATTTCGGTTGTTTTTTTTTATTGTGAGGGAGAAGGTTTCTTTTTGTGGTGTGTTGTGTAGTTTTGCGCTTAAATAAGTTTTGTTATAAATAGAGTGTCTACATCTCATCTTTCAGTTGATCGTTTGAAATCAGTTTGGGACGACTTTGAGAGTGTTGAGAAAAATGACTGTAAGTTATGTTTAGATATTTCTTTGCTACTATTTACTACATATGTAATGAAATTTATTTATTGTGTCTAGATATATGATACTGTCTTGTATTTTGATATTTTCTTGTATCTTTCTCTAATAATCAAAATGATTCATATATTTTTTTCTGTTAAATTCTTTATTTAAGAAAACATAATGATTAAAAATAATATAAATACAATAAATATATGTTAGTCATTTTTTTGGATTAAATTTTATCTTTTAAAAAAAAAATCAAGCAATGAAATTAAACACAATATTTCAATAATTAAATTATGAACAGAACATTTCATTTTTTTTTTTTTTTTTCATAAAATAATTATCGTTTTTGAAACACGTCTTACATAATGAAATCTAATTTATCTTTATTTTAATTATTTCATAATTTTAATTATTTTATTGATAATTAAGCAATAAATAATATAATTAAATTTGTATATAATGCTCGTGCATAATTGCTGTGAATTTTGCACTGTAATTTAAATTTTTGGAAAATAAAAACTTTTCTTTAAGGAAAGAAAAACTAAAATAATAAAATAAATAATTTTATCTTATTATATAAAAATAATTTATACTTTTTATATGTAATTTTTTTTAAAATTAATGTAGCGATTAATAAAATATAGCTTTTTCTCAAAAAACGCTCTTAGATTTGTATTTAATTTTTTTCCGTTCTTTGGTTTTCAACATGTTGACCTTGTGAACTTCCTGATATATTTAGAGTTGAATAATTTCTATTTATACCTTAAAAAAAAAAAAAAAGCATTTATTAGAATTCTAAATTCTTTTCTTTTCTAGTTAAAAAAAATTATTTATTATAAGTTTATTTCCTTCTATAAATTCCTAGATTACATTTCTTTTTCGTCTTAATGTAGTATACTGAATTAAAAACTTGTTTAGAATTAAATAGTAAAATTTAAATATTAGAATTTAAATATTCACATTTAAATTCTAATATTTAAATTTCTAATATTGAAGTATTCACATTTAAATATATGGGAATTCGTTTCCAAAATATATGAATTCCTGTTCTTTTTTTTTTTTTTTTAAAATAAAAATATTATCTTTATATAAAGGAGAACACTATAATTTTTTTAATAATAAATATAAATTTATTATTAACTAACAAAGAAATTGGCATAAAAATTTAAAAACACATTTTATGACAAAATTTAAGAAATTAAACTATTTCAACGAAGAAATGTTCAGTTAAAGCAATAAAAAATATCACATTTTATCAAAATAAATTAAAAGTTATAATGTAATTATACTGAAAACCATTTCGATGAAATTTGAAATGTACTATTTTCTGAATTAGCGTCCATGCTCTTCCATTTTAGAATTTCTTGCCTATAGTCCGCAACATTATATAACCCTCAATCGTAACAATCATCTTGAAAAATAAAGCTCTCGCTTCATATTTGCTAGACAACAAAATCACATCTTATTAATTTAGGCGCTTCTGTAAAGCGTTTTAATTATTTTCTATCATCGCATTCCAGACATTTTTCATCCTCTAGTTCACGACGTTCTATGGCCCTTGTCACAATATTTTTATTACAATCCGGCTCTTCTTTGTTGTGTACAACTTATATGTTTATTTCTTTATGTTTAGACGATAGTTCATGTTTCTCTCTTAGGGGCCTGAATGGCCGAGTGCTGGCGCTCGGTATCTCGGGTTCGAGTCCCGGCGGTGGCATGGATGTTTGTAGTGATTCGGAATCCACTTTTAAACCGTAGGTCCCGGTCTAACACGATCGTAGAGCGTTGTGGAGAGTGACATATTAAAAAAAAATAAGGAAAAAAAACTAACTGTTCATATATATATAGTGATTAGGGGATTATAGTCCTTGTTGCTTCATTTCCCCATATACCACTTCATTCATCATCATGTTTCTCTCACTCAGAGTTTTGTCTTTAAAAAAACAATTTTGAGCCGCAGTTTTAAACAATTGATTTTTATGAAATTTTTGGTTTAATTCAATGCGTGGATATTTTTTTACATCTATAATTCGAGCCCCGAAATTGTAAGGTTTAGCAGGTAATCCATGTATTATAGACAGGAAATTATAGTATTTTTCGATTTTGATTGAAATAAATATAACCAATTTGACTTTTACTTTCTTTATATCTATAATCAACACCCAATTAGAATCCTTCATTAACAACATTATAATTTGAACACGAGGATTGACATTATGAAGTTCGCGCTTGCTAGATTTTCCCCTTCAACTGGAGGTATCTATCATTGAGCGAATGCGACAGAAGGCAATCAAACATGTATTTTTAAGAAATTTGAGTTGTTTCCTGTGAACTGAAGAGTTGAATTCTCGGGGAAGTTTTAAATTTATATAAAGGATTCAGGGCCTGAATGGCCGTGTGGCTAGCGCTCTGGCGCTCGGTACCACATTTCGGGTTCGAGTCCCGGCGGTGCCATGGATGTTTATAGTGGTTCGAATCCACTTTAAATCGTAGGTCCCAGTCTAATAGGATCGTGTTGCGGGGGCATTGTTACCCGCGTCCGTGGCTTATCTTCGAAGTTACACGTGCCCCCTCGGTAATGCAAAGTGAGTAACGTCTGTGCAGCGCTTGCCTTAAGGCATCCAAGACCAAGCTGTCTAAGTGTGTGCCAGCTGCATTAGAAAGAAAAAAAATATAAAGGATTCACGTAAGCGATCGACTGCGAGTTTTAAAATTAAACTCATTTTTAAGTTGCCTGAAAAATACGTAGTTCCTTTACACAGAAAAAGAAATCTAATTCTTTCGATGAGTGAAGAATTTAGAAAATATCGAAAGCATCAAATTAGCCAATTTCCATATTTCATCTACACTAAATCATCCATTTAAGTTAATATTACTTTAGTTTTTAAACTTTAGCTGAAGAGGAATATTTAACTTGTAGCATACCATTTATTTTTTTCCTATAACCCATTTACAATGACAGTTATCCTTACAGCTTTTAGATACTGTTAGCAGCTAGTTGCGTCAGGATGAAATACCAATCTCTTGCTATTTACATTAGTTTATTTACAATATTAGTACATACATACACACACATGTTACCCTGTGTCTCTTCTACGATAGTATTAATATTTAAAAAATAGCCAAGTGCCGGTCCCTGACCGTCTGTTTCGATCTGACGCTCCTAGCGTTCTCTTCTTGGTCTGAAGATCTCACCCAACTATTTACCACACTGGACCACAGTTAAGGTCCCAGTTACAACCTCTCGCGGTTATATAATAATATTTAAACCTTACAAAAGCAATTCATCAAAACGATCTTGAAGTTTTCTCCATCAAAATTTAGAGTACATAAATATTTACGTGCAAGATTTTTTTTGTACAGATAATCTTGTTTATAACGTCATAAAAAGGGGCAATCTTAGGCACAATAAAAACTAATCCAACAGCAACTGGTTCGATTAATAAAATTTGTGTACATGATAGCTTTCATAGGAAATAATTTATGAAAGACATTGATCCAAAATAATAAATTTCAAAGAGTCATAAAGATTTGATATTGAACTAAATTCTCAAAAAATTTTTAACTTTCTGCAACATTTTAATCTTAACAGGAATATCAAGTTTAACTCATAATACACGAAATTAAGTAAATATTTTCTTTAAAAAAAAAAAAAAAAAAAGTATATATATTGACCAACATGCCTGTAACGAAAAATGATTTAATTCCAGATAGTCCAAGATAAAATAAACATAAGATAGTCAAATCATCTGTAACTTTGAGAGTTTTCCCGAAGTTCGTTACATTAAATTTTAAACATTTGCAATAGTTTCAAACTATTAAGATAAGTACTTGCGTAGAAATTTTAAGATACTCAGTAAAATTTAGAGCCAATTTATAGATTAAAAAAGAAATCTTTTATTTAATCATATACAAGTAGATATATCCTTTTATCATATGTAGAGCAATGTTCAACATTGTTACCAGTTAAAAACATTTTGTTATCACACAATTCGTCAGTAAAGATCCGGAGCCCATGTTATATTCAATATTAAATGAAGTCCTGGTCAAGTTTAAAAAAAGTCATTCCCAAGGTAATTCTAGAATCCTCTAGATTTTTGGGCACCAACGAACTCCGGATAATCGATGAAACCATCAAGATTCTTGTCATCCATGGACAGGATGGGGTCAATCATGAGAGACAACTCGTCATGTCCGAAGACCTTCGTCGTGCCATGGTGGGCATGTTCAGGTCCCATGGCTCTGCACTCTTCGACGTGGAAATGAAGAAGTGATTTGATCAACTCGCATCCGTCCAGCTTGTTATTGTTGTCGCTGTCGTGCATCTTGAAGTACAAGAACCTCAGTTCATCCTCGGCCATCTGGGTGACGTCGACAACACCTTCCATGTGCTGTCCTATATGATGGCGTTCGTCCAAGTGAGAATGAGTCGTCATCAGTCGAGGTTGATGATCAGATTCTATGCTACAAGATACGCATTTCAAGAAAGGCAATAGCCAAAGTGATGAAAACAGATATTTTTCCGTTCATGGCGATTTAAAGTTGAGATTTTTCAAACAGAGATTAAAATCGATTAAAAGAGCAAGTCGAAGAGATAGTGGCAGTTACTTTAGGTGGAACTTTTATATTCGTAGAATTCATGACGTATGATTTTCGGGGAACTTACTTAGAATATAATTTTGTAAAAGAGGAATTTAAGTAATCCTAATATTATGTTACTCTTTTTTAAAAATATTTTGGTTGGATTTAAATATTATATTCAGATCAATCTAGGATTTAGATCAAGTATTATTAATTAAGAAAAAATTTTAAATTTCTGATGAATTTGCATATTATTGCAAATTTAAAAATATATTAGCTGTCAAGATGTCATTGAGTTAGGTAACATTCAAATCTTATAAGTTTGGGTTGAAATTCATCAATGGGTTCATCAACTAATTATGTATTAAATTAGAAAGGGTTGAATTAATTCAGAAAGTGAAATAGAATTCTTTTGTTACTTAATTATGCTTCTAAATTATTTGGTTTTTTTTAGTCTCTTTCGATTTTTTGGGATTCATTGCTAATATTATTTATAATTTAAAGAAAAACTTGAATCTTTTTTAAAAAAAGTGTGCTTTTCTCGTGAAACTTTCCTAAACATTTTTCACCACTTTGCGAACGATTTAGTACGATGTAATGCGATGAGAAGATATTGTACTTCGGTATGATTATTGTAGGCAGATACTGAAGAAAACAGAAAAATTTCACTAGGCCGCCTGACTGTCAAAGCGGAAATTAATATGTTCTGTCACAATTACATTAGAGCCTGCTCTTCGCGATAATCACAACTGCAACTGGCTCCGTAAGTAAACTTGAACCTGGACTGTCTTGCACGTCTTATAATGGCCGAGTGGCTAGCGCCCTGGCGCTCGGTACCACTTCGGGCTCGAGTCCCGGCGGTGCCATGGATATTTGTAGTGGTTCGAATCCACTTTAAACCGTAGGTCCCGGTCTAACACGATCGTAGAGCGTTGTGGAAGTGACATATTAAAAATAAGGAAAAACTAACTGTTCATATGTATAGTGATTAGGGGATTATAGTCCTTGTTGCTTCACATCCCCATATATACCACTTCATTCATCATACGTTTTATATAAAGAATTTTTTTAAAGAGGTTGTGGGTTCGATTGCCTCTACTTAAATAAGGTCACTTTAATTGGTAAATTGATTAAAATCTTGCGGCTTATAAGAGATTTATTATTTTGGTTTAAAACCAATTATACTCATTTTTTCACAATTAATTAGTTTTAGGAATTTATGGTATAATAATTGATTTTTTATATTCTCAGGGAAAATTATATTAAATATACGAATGTAAATATAATGAAATTGAGATAAAAAAACGCACGCCTTTTTTTTTCTATGCTATTTTCAAGAATTCAGCTTTATGAGTTATAATATTGAGTTTTCAAGAGTACACACACACACACACAAAAAAAAGGGATTTTAACATTTTCTTTAAAGTGATCAGGATTTGCAATCGTTACTTCTAACAAATTAAAAATGTATAACTCCGTATGGGTAATTAAATCAAAAATATTGATAAAAACAAGTTTTCACAATTTTAATTTGGAAAAATAAAATTATCCTGAGTTTTTCAATGTTGATAACATCAATCAAGACAGCATTTCAATTTTTTTTTTTTTTTTTTTTAGTCAGAGGATTAAATCTATAAATGAATATTCTTTTTATGAACTAGTTTTTATTATCTTTTTCATCTCTTCAAACTAGGTCTAACGCTAATTTATTCCTTGCAGTATAATTTTATTTCAATCTTTCTGATGCAAATTCCTAAGTCCATAATTTTCTGGTTGCATAATCCTTAATTCTATTTTTAGATGGTAAGAATAGATTCTTCTTCTTAATTGGCGCAACAGCCTCATGGTGGGCCAAGATCGGACAGGAGATGTTTTCTTTTAACGGGGTAGGATTGTCAGTCTTACGCCGAACAGTCATATTAAACCGGGACTTATACTTTAAAGTAGTTCCCGAACCACTGCAAACATCCATGACACCGCCGAGACTCGAACCCGAAACCTATATTACTTAAAAACCAATCGCTCAGCCATAAGGCCCCGGATACAGATATTACATTATTAATTTTTCGTTACAGATATTAAATAAGAATACATTAAAGATGAGTGAAATATATTTGTATGTTTAATTTTTTTAAATTAAAATTATATTGGCTGAAAAAAATTAAATACGTTAATGAAATGTTTACTGCCAAATTACTTAAAAAATGAAAATTAAGAATTGCCCGTATGTTAGTAGTGATGAGATTTTATTCTACGAAATAACATTTGTATGTAAAATATACATTTTATAGAATCCTGTTCGAAAAAATTGTAACTCCAAAATCGTTTAATATGTCATGACAAACGCCATTATTGTAAAAAATATATAAAATTGATAGATCTTAAAGTTAATGTCAATTATTTATAAAAAATTTTAATAAATAGTTGACAACCAAAGCTCAATTACTAAATAACAGGCATCAATATTTTGGATGTTAATTATTTTTCTTATTTCAATGAATTATTGCAAAACATTAAGGCTTACAAATCTAAAATTATTTATAAAAAAAACAAACAAATTAATTAACTGCAAAATGTTTCCGATTTCAATCCTATTAATTAAAAAAAAATTTTTTTTTTTTTTAAATATAACGATAAGTAAGCCTATCTTTTAAAAGTATGTTATTTTTACTTTAAATTTATTTCGAACTTATGGCCATAAGATTTTTTAAAATTTTTAATCCTTTCTTATTTATTTATTTTTCTTCATTTGATAGAAAAATCTATGTCACAATTCTAGCAAAACAAAATATTTCACAAACAACTGCTTTTATAAACCTATCAAGTTGTCTCTATCAACAAACATTATTTACAGTTTATAAAAAATCATTATTTAGAACAAAATTAAGCAAGCAGTAAAATTAAAAATTAAAAATTAAATAATATTATTATGCAAACAGAAAAATATTCATATTAACCAATTTTTTTGATAAATGTGTGTCTACTGTAAATAAAATTAAATATAAAAATGCTATAAAGGAAATATAAATAAACCTTGAAAATAATATATTTAATATAATGAAAATATGTATAAGTAATTTCTTATTTTAAAAATATTTTTATTAAAAACTAGAACAAAAATTCAGAGTTCTACTAAATTGCATGCAAAATAATTTTTTAACTCCAATATATAGAAAATCTGGTTCTTTAAACACCAATAGATGGCAGCACGAAACTTAGTTTTTCCGAATTGCATGATGAAATCTGTCAAAGAGTTATTCGAAAACTCACTGTGTGTATAAGAATGTCACATATATAAAATATAGGAAAAATTAAAAGTTTAAAATAATTTTTAATAATATTTTTCTCAAAATTAAAAGTTAAAAAGAAAACAGAAAGAAAGAAAATATTGATGATTAATTTTTTTTTTTTTTTTTTTTTTTGCAATAATAATTTTTAATTATTTTGTGTATATATTTTGAAATGTAATTTTTAAAATTAAAATCCATTTTTTTTTTTAAAAATATATGTCTTCAGTTATTTAGTATAAAATATTTATATTAAATAAATTTTATTTTAAAATGGTTACATGAGTATTACATAACGATAGATGCATTGTCAAGAATATCTAAAAGTATTTTTCTGAAATTTGTTTTAATTCTGTTATTGTATTTTTTATTTATAGTTAAAATAAAAATCTGGAATTAAAAAAAAAAATTTAATACTTTTAATAATGGAAATTAACAAAAATTCGGCAAAAAATCAATCAATAAGGTATCTTCTTTGTAATAAAAGTATCTTCAAGTTCAATCAATAAAGTATCTTCTTTGTTTTTAGTTTCATTTTCTTAATAGAACTTATTATTTTAAGAAATAAGAAAAAAAAAAAATGCTGCAATTTAATCAATTTACGAGAAAATCCTTTTTAAAGTTTCCAAATTAGTAACTATCAAAAGTTTCGAATTTTTGACATTATTCACCAATATATGTATATTTTATGCTTTGTTCAACTTTAATATATAAATATTAAATAAACTTACTTTTAAAATTAATTAATTCTGCCTGCCCGCAGATTTTGAGGCAGGAGATGTTTTCTTTTTACAGGGTAGGGTTGTCAGCAAAACGATCTACAGTCATATTTAGACCGGGACCTACGGTTTAAAGTGGATTCCGAACCATTAAAACATCCATGACACAGCCGGGACTCGATCCCGAAAATTGTAGAACCGAGCGCCAGTCACTCGGCCACCAGGCCCCATGTTTTAATTTAAATAATAATAATAAATAATAATTATTAATTAACTATAATTTTATTTAATGTGTTATTTTATTTAATGTTTTCTTAATATATTTATACATTCTCAATCGCTTACTTTCTTAAAAATATACAAAGATACTTTTTCTTTGCAATCGTGTTTTGTTCAACAAAAATAATTTATTTTATGATTGATTTTTTTTTTATGAATTAATTTTCGTTTTATTATGAAACATTTATATTTATGAGTTTATACTTTTTTGAACTTGGGATAGCTTTTTAATTTGATAAAATTCATTAAAAATTAATTACAATTGGGGAAAGATTTTTGTTTGATATGGAATTATCATTGTGCCTGCATAAATATAGCTATAAAATATTTTTTTTATTCTTGCATGTGCTCATTATGGCTCTTTAATTGTATTTTATCAAGGAAACATGACATAAAACAATTTAAAAAATGCCTTGAAGTATAAAAGAATTTATATGTGAAATAATAATCCATCTAGCCTGTCATACGGGTTCGTTTCTGTTTCATAGGGAGGTGGACATCCTCTGTATAAGAAATTATGCAAATAGGCAATGGAATAAAAGGAATCCTCTTTTATTTAATCTTCTTGTTTCTGGTTTGTCAGTCAATCTTCTTTCATGGCATTCGACTCTTGTTGGATTTTCTAAAAATAATGGCCTCGTTAATATTTCTTCTTGTTTTTAACTCACTATACATCGAACAATTTCAAGACATTATTATTATTATTTTTTTTTTAAAGTCTGGTCTTTGGAATGTTTTTCTATGTCAACAATACTCAATCACCAAAGATGATCATTCTTTTTAAAAAAGGAACGCATTGGATTCTTGCAGTTCATTCGCAGCTGGTTAAAAATTATAAATAAAAGAAACTAGTTCCTAACTAACCTTGGGATTCTTTCTTTTCTTAAAAAGACAGATTTTGTAATGTTTCTAACTCACTTTATAAGAAAACTTCAAACAGTTTCACGACAATCTTATTTTTATTTATTTATTTTTTAAATCTGGTCTTTGAAATGTTTTTCTATGTCAACAATACTCAATCACCAAAGGTGATCATTCTTTTTAAAATTGATTGGAAAAAAATTTATTTTAAAATTGCATTGGATTCTTGCAGCTAATTCGTAGCTGGTTGGAAGCCATAAATAAAAGAAACTAGTTCCTAACTAATCTTTAAATTCTTTCTTTTCTTAAAAACACAGTTTTTGTTTTCTGACATCTTTGGTACATACAGCTCTTGTCCACAATCCACAGGGAATCCTTTTAAGTTGATTAAAAGATCTCGGCTCTGAACACATTCGAGATAAATAGATATTCAACAAAATTCGTGACCACAATAGACGCAAAAAGATTCTTTTAGATATTTTTATTTAGATGTATTGTTGTTGGAGACAACTTCTAAGATTCAGATTGTTTCGTGCTGTGTGTTTCATTAAGTCATGGTCACGGTCAAACGGCCTACTGAACTAGTTTTAGGTAAAAACTGAATCTTCCGATATCTGGTTGTTGTTTCGTGAAATGGTGGGTGGGTCTTGGAAAAAGGGCGGAGAAAAACATGACAAAAATCAAGTAATTTCTGGTTTAAGAAAGATCTATAATGGAGATAGATGGTCAAGTCAGGCTTGATATAGCAAATTACTCATGTTTCTATTTATTAGGTTGCCTTTAAATACGGCTTTTTGCTTTTGGATGAACACGTGTAGATGGGAATGGTCTGAAATATTGAATGAATAGCTGCTTTGTGTGGTTGTCTTTTTATAGAATGTAGAGGAAGGAAGTAGATGTGATCGAAGAGTGTGCATTTTAAAACGAATTGGAAGATGATGTGCAACATTCATGAATAATTTAACACATGATAAGGTAAACGTGTAGAATTGAACGATGTGAGCAAGTTTTTAAAATGGATCTATGTTGTGCTTTAGTGTTGCATGCAATTATACTACCTGCATAATCTGTCACAACCATTTCAGATTCAGTGAAGTTTATTATGAAAAAAAATTTACGAAGCAACTGCATCAGAATATCAATTATGATTGCCCTTTTACATAAAGAGGGATTAATGTCGCTGTGTCCATTTCTTATGACGTTTCAGGGAAATGTATTCATACAATGTTAATATAATATATAAATTCAGATACATTTATTTTAAATGTTTTTTTTACAATGTATAAATTTATAATTTTTTATGAAAGTGAAGAGAGTTTTCTCTGTACTAATAATTAATAAAGGGCTTGATAGCCGAGGGACTGAGCTCTGGTTTCGGTACCACAGGTTTCGGGGTCGAGTCCCGGCGATACCATGGATGTTTGTAGTAATTTGAAATCCCCTTTAAACCTCAAATTACCAAATCTATAATATGACTGTAGACAGTTCGTCGTAGGGTTAACAACAGTACAAAGTAAAAAGATCGTATTAATAAAATACATTGAAATATTTTTAGTTAATACATATTTTGTATGCTGCATCACATATATTACAAGTTTAGTCAAATGCCATATGGGTGTTATCAGCAACTAAATTTTTAGTAAATTAAAATTTTGTATGTAAAAGACATCATTAATACTCAGAAATTATATTTTTGCAATTTAAATCTACATATGGGGCCTAATGGCCGAGTGACTCGCGTTCCCACAGGTTTCGGGTTCGAGTCTCGGCAGTGCGATAGATGCTTTGGTTCGGAATCCATTTTAAACCGTAGATCCTGATTAATATAACCTGTGAGAGTTTGGCGTAGGGCTGACAATCCTACCTCGTAAAAAGAAACAGACCCATGTCTCGAAATCTGTTAGTAGGCAGAGGGCATTGGCTTTCCATGGGGCTGTTGCTTCAATAAGAAAACAATTAATAAAAATAATAATTAAGTAGGCAGACGGCCTCAGCCTACTATCGGGCTGTTGAACCAATGAAGAAGAAGAACAATTAATAAAAATAATAATAAATTTCATTTTTATTTAATTTTCTAATTTTCTAAAAAGAAATAAAATAAACCCAAGATCTTTTGACACACAGGTTATACAAGATAAATTTGTTTTAAAATTTTTTTCTGAAAGTTTATGAAAGTAAAGTAATTGTTTAGATATAAGGACAAATATACTTTCGTTAATACCAAATAGAGCTGAAACAATACTTAATATTTTGCTTTAAATATATTTATTTGCATTTTATAAATGGGTGATTAGAAATGTTTTATTATCAAATTCATTCACTTAAATTTTACTTTTATCTAATGCTCAGTTGGTTAGCATTAAATTGTTGCCTTTATTCAGAAATAACCTAATATTATGCAAAAATCACTACTTCTGGAAGGTAATAACTAGTATTAACTTTCTGCGACTATTGTTAGAAATCCGTGCTCTTTCCTTTAATCGTGAGTGCGTGCCATTAGAATTTTCATTCTTCGTTTTAATCTGATTAAAAAACAAAGAACTCGTATGAATATGTTAAAGAGAAAATTATTGGAAAGGAAACTATTTAACTTATTTGGGATTACTCATAGTTTCTGAAATTTTTTTCTAATTCCTACTTTTCAAATAGTTTTGGTTAAATTTTTATCTTTCTATTTTCAAATATGTTTAAAATTCTTACTTTTTTGTTAAAATTCTTGCTTTTTAAAAATTTTATGTCAAAATTTTTTTGTCTTTAAATTTAAAATTTATTTAGATAATTAATTTGTTGTTGAATTTATTTAATATTATTTATTAACTATAACAACCTGCAGATTAGCCCACACATTGGTTAGAACTTATGCTAATAACGTGGAGGTGGCAGCATCTCCTCATGGGCTAATTTTTCTGCTATTTTGGGGCTTAATGGTCGAATGACTGGTGGTGTCACAGATCTCGGGTTCGAGTCTCGACTGCGCCATGGATGTTTGTAGTATCCCGAAATCCCCTTTAAACTGTAGGTCCAGTCAAATATGACTGCTGGAAGTAGGGCTGATAATCCTACCGCATAAAAAAAAAGTAACCCATGTTTCGGAATCAGCCATGGCCATGATCCACCATGGGGAATTAACTATAACGCAAGTCCTTACATGTTATGAGTTCCAATATATTACGGCTATAATCAAGAATATTCTAACCCTTTTCAATTCATGTTTAAATTTTAATAAAGTATTTTTTCTGCCTAATCACTTAATACCTATTGAAACCTATGTGTGGAAAAAAAAAAAAAAATGTTTTGAGGGTGCATATATAATATCTATAATAGTAACATATAACATACCTTTGAATTTTTTTCCTTCGAGTTTATGGGAATAAATTTTTTGCCCCACTCGCGGCTTGAAAACGTGCGCCGCTTGTGAAATTTTGTTGTAGACATCGTTTCAAAAACGAGGAGACTTATTTTGCTGCCTGTTACCTAATTTTCTGGTTTTCTTCCATACTATAAAATGTTTCGTAGACCTCCCCCGGAAGGCATTTGAATCGGAGTCAATTATTGCTCCATCAGAACAAAGATTTATCCGTGTAGACAAATATAAAATTTGACACAATAAATATTAGTTCTAATGCAGCTGAAAAAACAAAGACATTTTTAATCTTTATGTCAAATTATTGTAACAAAACGTGCAGCTTAAGATTCTAGACAGAAGCTTGAAGAAGCTTAACAAAGATGTCAAATTATTGTAACAAAATTACCACAGGTTTGGGTTCAAAGATTGCAGGTCCCTTTCTAATAAGATCTTAGAGCGTTGTGGGGGTTGTGTTACTCGCGTCCGTAGCATATCTAAAAGCTACACGTGCAAATTATTGTAACAAAAAATTGTCAATTAGAAAAATTACAAAGATTGTCAAATTATTGTAACAAAAATATTGTCAAAAAAGTCAAAAATTTTTTGAAGATTTATTGTCAAATTTTTGTAACAAAATTATCAACAAAGATTGTCAAATTATTTGAATGATAATTATTGATAATTGCATCAAACAAAATTATCATATCAAAATAATTACATCAAACAATTATCGTATCATAATAATTACATCAAAATCCTAGGAGAAAAAGACTGGGCAAAGTTATAAATTTGTTAGATTCTCAATTTAGTTCTAATTCGGTTGTAAATTTATTATTTTTATATATTAAATATGTTATAGAAAAGTAAAATAGAATAAAATTAAAATGACAAAAATAATAATAAATTGAAACTTAATTACTTCTCAAATAATAAGATTCATAATTGACTGCAAACTATTAGACACAAACTGTTAGCTGGGTAACTTTTCCTTAAAATCTCTATTACGAAAAATATATAACGTGACTTGATTTTTATTATTATTGTAAAATATATTGTTTTTGTTTGATGATTTCTTCCTGAATTAAATAATAGTAATACATCTGCCGCCTTCCTGGTTTGTTTTGATCATACTAGTATACTTCCTTTTCAAGCGAGCAGGTGTTAACCTCAGAAAATGATTGCGCTGTTTGTTTCAATCATTATATGTTTAAAAATAAAAATGTTTTCATATCGACTCGTCAGTTTCCTATTGAGAAAAAATTGTATGTTTAATACATGTCATTAAAATACAAATGTCATATAAAGTTTATACTATTTTGAAAATATTTTTAAGTATTTTTTTAAAAATTAAAATATTTATAATAAAAGATAATAAAATAAAGTGAAATACTTATATATATATATATATATATATATATATATATATATATATATATATATATATATATATACTTATACATTTTTTTTTAAATCAGTAGAACTTTATTAGTACTAGAAAAGCTTTCCTAAAATATATATTGAACGCTATGAATTAAAGAGTTTAAGGCGATTAAGTTGAAAAGAAGGAAATATTTTTAATTAACTTCATAAAGTAAAAAAGGATAAAAAAACAATTTTTGCAATTTTTATTATTAGAAACCCTTAAAAATTTCAAATTACAACAGTAAATAAATTCATGATGAAATTTCTTACATTTATATACCTAGAATATAATTTAATTTCATTAACTGTAAAACCTTGATTTCAGTATATTTCTAAAATTAAAATTAGTTGTTATTATTTATTATAATTATGTCATTATTTTATTATTTTTTATAAAAATATTTTATTTCTACTAGAATTGTTTCTTAATTAAAAAAAATGAGCGCTAATAATCTGAGTTTATGGAACTGTCATCAACTCTGATGACTGAAAATTCTATCTAATTTGACCTTTTTTATTACAAAATGAATGCATCCAAAATATACTAAAATGAATTTTTACACACACACACACAGAAAAAAAGTACGCATATAGTTTTGTAAATGAATATTTATTTCACATTTTCATTGATAACAGACAAAATTTTTATATTATATCTTTTTGTATACGTAAAAATTTAGAATAAAAAAATAGAAATAAATAGAATAACCAGTAAAATATGCGGTAGCTGCTCTATTGTATTGAAGGGCATCATAATGATGGCATGCCTTCTGCATGCTAAACAATCTTTTGTTTTTTAACATTTGAATCTTCAAATTCCTTATTTTTATTTAATCATTTATTTATTTTTGTATCTAACAAACATAACATGTACGTTTTTATCATTTTCCTATTCGTTTGTCCTGTACGTTTTCATCATTTCATTATCAGTTTTCTGTAAATTGTCTTACCTTCTGTGTGTTCTAGAGCATATTAATACATTTGTCGGGTCGGGTCTGCTCTAAGGCTCCGATTCAATTCCTTCAGAAGCAAAATCGACTGTCCCACCCCAGGGTGGCAGGGGAAGAGAGCAAAAAAAGAAAAAATCCATGAGAAAACACAGCTGCGTAGCCGGTGAACAAATTTTAAGAACGGAATTAAGCGGAATTCGATTTTATTTTTCATAATTTACAATATTAAAAAAGCAACAATGATTTCGTTAAACTTGTTTTACAATTGCAGATCGTAAAACTTTTGATATTAAATGGATAATAAATGGAATTTTGCAAAGATTTATATAAAATTAATAATTGAAAATTAAATTTCAACTTTTGTATTTTGAAAGTTTCAAGGATTTTCAGCTTACGCAAAACTTAATTGTTATCATCAATCTATACTAACTTGCATTAGTACAGATAGTAATTATAAAGAATAATTGTCTTTACACTTTAATCGTATTTAATTACTTAATTTACAAATATAAAATAGTCCATATTCAATATTCTTTATAATTTGCAATATAAAGAATAGAGAATAGAATAGACTTATAAAGAATAGAAACAATTAAGTAATAAAATAAGATTAAAGGATAATAGCAAATTATTCTTTATAATTCCTATCTATACTAATACTAATAGTTAGTATAGATAGATGCTAACAACAGTTTTGTGTAAACTGAAAATTCATGAAACTTTCAAAAGTTCAAAAGATGAAATTTAATATTCAATTATTAAGTTTTATATAAATCTTCTGCAAATTTCCATTCACTATCAATTTGATATCAAAGTTTTTCGATCTGCGATTGTAAAACAAGTTTAAGGAAATCATTGTTGCTTTTTTTATTGTTTTGAATTTTAAAATTTACGAAAGACATGCGTTGCATATCTTTTGAAACTAAACTTTTGAAATAAGAAATGTTTAGTGCATATTAAGTTGTATCTGATTATATGATACGATTTAATACAAATATTTTTCCTGTTTTTAAAACTAAGCGGAATGTTCAGAACATAAACATTATGTAACACTTTTTCCTCCTCTCTGTTGAAACCTCATTGTCATGTTAACAAAAATGTTATGAAACAGATTTCAATGATGGATTGTTATTTTCCGTCGGATGAATATTATATTTTTTATAATTAACGGAATGAAATGATAAGCAGTCATTAAAAAACTATCCAAATAGTAAGTTTAATAATATATGTACTGTTTTCTTGATTTCTCCCAATTTTTGTCTTTTACCCTCCAAAAATGAATGATTATATCTTTTTTTTAATTCGCGAAACTCCAATGTTCCTTACCTTACTGATCACAAACTGGTATTAAAGCATTGAAATTGTAAATTATAATAATTCAGTTAAAAAAATTATATTTCTATTAATTATATCCTACATTTTTAAAACATTTCTTCGGAAGCATCAATTTTTAACGACGTGTACAAAAATTACACTATAGATATAAGTCGAACCTAAACATTATTCAATTCAGCTGTTTTACAAATTGATATATAATTCGCGCAAATCTTTCTAGTCTTTGCATCAGGGGTTGCCAAACCAAATGATTTTTGTGGACCACTTTGAAATGCATCATAACTCTGCGGGCCGCATATAAAATTATATATCCCCATATTAAATTTCGACGCACTATAGATATTATTTTGGAGTGAAAAATTTAAACATAACGAGCTTTTATTTTTGTGTTTATTATTATACTTACATGCAAATATAGATAAATTAATAATAATGATACTAAATGCACATTAAAGAAATAAATAACCCCTAAAATGAAACATAAAAATTATATAAATGTAAACGAAATAAAAAATGAAATCATTAAAAAAATATTTATTTTACTAGTGCGATATATGTTTCTCCCCTTTTTCACTTAGCTTTGCAAATCGATCTCAATTTGGGTATTTGCACATCGTAATAGGTGTTGCAGGTTAGCTTCCATTATGTTTGAGCTTGTTTTGTGTTTGGTCAATTTGGTTTTAGAAAAAAACTTTGTAAATTGAACCAAAAAGCGCTAACAACTTGAACTAAGAGTTTGGTTTGCTCTGCTATCAACAACCAACTGTGTGTGTCTAGGGATGGTCAATAAGATCACTTACAGTGAACCATAGAACCTGTTATATTAGATGTTCTAAGATGACCGCGCATCATGAGTTCGCAGAATATAATTTAATTATTCTGCGAACACATAACTGTAAACGCATAAATAAAACAGGCAATATCTGTCAGATATTCGCAAGAATATTATTTTAAATGAAAGCTTTTTAATACATTGTTTTTCACCACTTTGGCTATTATAAAATAAAATATATTTTGTAAAAGTGTGCTAAATCACATGGGCCAGAAAATATTCAAGGCGTGCCGCGAGTTGGCCACCCCTGACCTTCAAACGTTGTTCGAGGTAATTTTCCCTGTTAGGATACATAGCAGATAGCAGGTAAAATTATAAAACATCGTTAGCAGAGAGAATTATTAAATAGATTCATAAAATTTCTGAGTGTTTTTACGAATTTTATGATTTAATGTTGAGCTACATGTGTGTCGAGGGAAAAAGACTTTTATAATAAATATTCAAAAGCTATTTATATTCTAGTTGTTTTAAAAAAGAATAGGTTGAAATAATTGTGCATATTTATGCTAATAAAATGTTATTGAGGATAAAAAAAAACTAATGAATAAATATTTTGTGTGGATATGCAAACGAAAAATGAAATATTTGCAGTTCCTATTAATAGATTTTTTCCTTTTTTCAATTCCTTCTATTAGCTCACACTCTCCCTATTCAACACTCTCCCTATTGTTCACATTTTCAATCGTTCATAAAATACTTTTGATTCATCCACTCAAATTCAAATTACATTTTCTTTGAACCTGTAGTGGATGACACTGGATGTTAATACAGTTTTTTTTCAAACATCAATTCAGTAATTAAATTAAATTAATTAATTTTTAGTTTTTAGATTTAAGTTGCATATATCTACCAATAGATGGCTCCAGATAAACTTAAAAAATTAATGAAAATTATTTAGAAAGGACGTTCTGCAGTAAAGTGAAAAAAAGTAGGAATTAACTTAAAAATTTTTTTATATTACTTGTTATATTCAGAAAGCACTGATTGGCCGAGTGGCTAGCGCTCTGGCGCTCGGTACCACAGGTTTAGGGTTCGAGTCCCGGAGGTGCCGTGGTTGTTTAAAAATGGTTCGGAATCCACTTTAAACCGTATTTCCCGGCCTAATATGATCGTAGAGCGTTGCGGGGCCATTGTTTGTTACTCCGCATTCGTAGCTTATTTTCAAGTTACACGTGCCGCCTGGGTAATGCAAAGTGAGTAACGTCTGTGCAGCACTTGCCTTAAGGCATTCCAAGACCAAGTTGTCTAAGTGTTTGTCAGCTGCATTAGAAAAATCTTTAGAAAGTTGTTTAAATTTTTTTTCCTGTTAAAAATGGGCCTTAGCTAACCATGAATTATAGATTCTACCTCAACTAGAACACTTACCGTTTTAACAGGAAAATTTTGTTTTTTATCTTTCGAGCTAATTTACTTCGCTCTTCAGTCCGTGTATTAGATAATTCAGCTTCAATTCAGTCATTGACAGCTGTAAATCTTGAAAAGCTTTTAAGAATGTAAACAGAAGGGTTTCGAAAAACGGAAAGTGAATAACAAATGGTCTTAGAGGGAAATAAATGATTGACAATGTCAATAGTGGGTGAAAAAATCTAGGGCGGTCTAGACTAAACCAGATCAACTTAAGTTTTCTGGCTTTGGTTTCGCTTTTTTTTTTTTGTGCTGGTAATCTAAAACTTCGCTTAAAAATTAAGGATAATAAACATGAATATTTCTATTATTGATTGCAAATTGTTTATGTAAATAGATTTCACAAAAAATTGTTTAAAAAAGGGAAATTAGTATGTATTTTTCATAAAAATCATCAAAAACTAAAAATATCTAAAGTATTTTAAATGACACAAAATAATAAGGTGAATTGCTTTAATTGTATCTGAGATTGCGCCATTTCTAATAGGTTTATGAAAAGAATAAAAATTTAATTATTAAGTGATATGCATTTTACGAAAATGCATTAAAAATTTACACATGAGTATAGCAATTGAATAAGAATTAGATAGCATGAAGGATTGTTTATGATTGCATAAATTGATTTTAATCAGGCAAAATATAATTATGATTTTTATGTTACAACTCTATAAGCTCTATTTTTACGTAATTTTTAATCGATATTAAATAGTTTGAATTTCAGTTTATTTTATAGATTTAATAATTAATACTTGCTTTATTAATTATTGTTTACATTAAACTAAAATTGAAAAGAATCGGCAATTAGACATGAAAAATCTTTAAAATTTATAAGATTAGCAAATTTAATAAACGGCCAGTTTATTTTATAGATTTAATAATTAATACTTGCTTTTTATTAATTATTGTTTACATTAAACTAAAATTGAAAAGAATCGGCAATTAGACATGAAAAATCTTTAAAATTTATAAGATTAGCAAATTTAATAAACGGCCTGACTCATGGCTCGGTGGTAACGTGCGCCGTTGGTGAGCATTAGGGCGGAGGTTCAATCCATTGGCGGTTTGTTTCAAAAAACGAGGAGGCTCGATGGCGTTTTTGGTATTCAGCATCTTGTCACGTGAGTCAGACTACCTGGTAGGAGTTTTCCAGGTTTTGTCCCATACGATACTTAAATGCGGGGTAGTTTCCTAGAAGTCCTCACAAAGATACTTCTCTTCTTCTTTTTAGAGTCGCGGAGCCAAGCAACACTTCTATCTACGGTTACACCATCATAACAGAAGCTGCATACCACTTTCCATGAAACCACGTGGGTTCTTGGACTTGGTCTAGATGTTTGCAGTCTGCCAAGTGGGATAAGAAAAAAAAAAGTTAATACTTGTGGGTTTTTTTTTAATCCAGTTTTGCTGATTTTATAAAATAAACCTATCACAAAATTTGAAAAATAGAAATTAATTTCATATAATTTTAAGTTATTTTTAAAAATTTACATTCTTTTCTTTCTACATTTTGGTAAAAATTTTTATAAATACAAATAAAAAAAAAAAAACTTCATAAATACATATTTGTAATCTTAGTCAGTTAACGCTTTATTCAAAAATAATGAATCACTCATACTTTTGAAAAAATGATTAATTGTTACAGTGCTTCCTTTACAATTCAAAACAATCACAAAAATCCATTCAATGATTACAAAACATTGATTCCAGCATTAACATTCTATCATGCTCACAAAGCGATTCACTAATTAAACAAGTTCACGCGATATAATCTATCAGTGGACGCTTGACGCACAACATATGAAAGAACTCCATCATGATTATCTATTTTCTGCGATTTCTCTCACGAAAGCGTTCTTTAATCTCACTCCATCGTTTGACACTTAAACTAGTTTTGATGTGGACTTTTTCCTCCACACACATCTAACCTACTTCAAGCCATCGAAGGCACTGAACTTCCTGTTGAAAAAGCATCTTCACAATCTTCTGTGGCCGGAAGGCGAATCTCCAACAATAACGAGCGGCACTATTTTTAGGAAGACATTTTTCTTTTCGTTCGGAACAACGAGTTTCGCTTTTTTCTTTTTCGTTTAAAATGTTACGTTTGACAGGAGACGATGAAACACAGAAATAGCTTTCGATACCGCTAATTCGATCAATCATTTTCTTTTCTTTCTTTTTCTTTCAATCTGTGTGTTCGGTTTGCAGGGATTTGGTCAAACAGTGACCAAATGGGGTTAGAAAACATTTTTTGGGATCACTGCAGGTTTAATTGGTCAGTGGTCAGTAACAGTGGTTATTCTTTTACTTTTAACTTCTTTTCTTTTGTAGTTCTAGATCAGGTTGCTTAGACTTGTTAAGATCAAAGGATACAAAATTTTATTGTTAAAACTTCAATAACTTCCATATATATTGGATAACTTTTTATTGTTTTTTTAATAACTTTCATATTTATGAAATGGATGCCGAAATGTACATTAAAAGTTCTTAATCATGTATATTAAGTGTTGTGTGAATATTTATCCAATAGTGTTAGGAAGAAAGATAATAAAATTTTATTGACATTGTCATTTTCATGGACATTGATTTTATTTAATAATTATTTGACAGGTGCTCAATTTTTATTAGTTTCGAATGCACAAATTTTACATTTTCATAATCTTGGGTCTCAATTTTTGGCTTTGTTATAATTCATGACAGATTTATATTAATTCATATTGTATTTTTCAATTCAAGGAGCTTGTATATTTTTATGCAATGTCTAAAAACGATCGATAATAGTTTTATCCCTTATCTAAAAACGTTTGATAATAGTTTTTTTATTCACTGTCTAAAAACGATAGATAATAGTTTTTTTATCCGTTGTCTAAAAACGATTGATAATAGTTTTTATTCACTGCCTAAAAACGATCGATAATAGTTTTTGTCCATTGTCTAAAAACGATTGATAATAGTTTTTATCCCTTATCTAAAAACGTTTGATAATAGTTTTTATTCACTGTCTAAAAACGATAGATAATAGTTTTTATCCATTGTCTAAAAACGTTGATAATAGTTTTTATCCCTTATCTAAAAACGTTTGATAATAGTTTTTATTCACTGTCTAAAAACGATAGATAATAGTTTTTATCCGTTTTCAAAAACGATTGATAATAGTTTTTATTCACTGCCTAAAAACGATCGATAATAGTTTTTGTCCATTGTCTAAAAACGATTGATAATAGCTTTTTATCCCTTTATCTAAAAACGTTTGATAATAGTTTTTATTCACTGTCTAAAAACGATAGATAATAGTTTTTATCCATTGTCTAAAAACGATTGATAATAGTTTTATCCCTTATCTAAAAACGTTTGATAATAGTTTTTTATTCACTGTCTAAAAACGATCGATAATAGTTTTATCCATTGTCTAAAAACGATTGATAATAGTTTTATTCCTTATCTAAAACGCTTGATAATAGTTTTTATTCACTGTCTAAAAACGATAGATAATAGTTTTATCCGTTGTCTAAACGATTGATAATAGTTTTTATTCACTGCCTAAAAACGATCGATAATAGTTTTATCCATTGTCTAAAAACGATTGATAATAGTTTTATCCCCTTATCTAAAAACGTTTGATAATAGTTTTATTCACTGTCTAAAAACGATCGATAATAGTTTTTATCCATTGTCTAAAAACGATTGATAATAGTTTTTATCCCTTATCTAAAAACGTTTGATAATAGTTTTTATTCACTGCCTAAAAACGATCGATAATAGTTTCTATCCATTGTCTAAAAAACGATTGATAATAGTTTTATCCCTATCTAAAAACGTTTGATAATAGTTTTTATTCACTGTCTAAAACGATAGATAATAGTTTTTATCCGTTGTCTAAAACTGTTTGGTAATAGTTTTTTATTCACTGTCGAAAAACGATAGATAATAGTTTTATCCGTTGTCTAAAAACGATTGATAATAGTTTTATTCACCGTCTAAAAAACGATCGATAATAGTTTTGATGAATTGCCTAAAAACGATAGATAATAGTTTTTTTATGAATTGTCTAAAAACGATTGATAATAGTTTCTATCCGTACAACTATAAAGTTGACAAAAATTGTCTTCATTAAACTTATGTCACAGTTTCATACTATTAATTCACAGATTCTCATATTTTTTCTATAGTTAGAATAAAAAATCATGCATTTAAATTAAATTACACATTAATTTATAAAAATATAAACAGATTTAGTAAATATTTAATCATTTCTTTTATCCAGATAAAAATTTTGAGAAGAAAAAAAAATGTAAATAAAATTGGGATCCAGAAAATTTTCAACGTGTTCAATCGCTTTTTAAACAATATAAATTTTTTTAAATTTCTAAACAGCTAAAAATGGAATGCTACAATTTACAAAAATTTTTTTTAATTCCGCATAAAATTACAATTTTCATTCAATTTTAAAAATCACTAAAACGTTTTCGTGATTTTTGATTACCCCATAGATAAAGATGTAATGGCTTGCGGAAAAAATGGGTCATAGTCTATCTATATTTACCTATTTAAAACTATATATATCAGCTACATCCGTTCAGACAAGACAAATTAAAAACACGAAACTAATATCATGCTATTTACAGAACGGTTGTTTCCTTTTGTATACATACAATTAAATAAAAGAAGAAAAAAATCGTTAAATTTTAAATAAAGGTTTGACAAATTACAGTAAATAAATGCATCCATTATAAACACGTCTTCTGGTAGTAACAAATTACATTTATCTCTATTTAAATCTTAATATGTTGTTAAAAAGCAGTCTTCTTAACACAACAAAAGAAATTAAAAGTAATCTCATTACAGCAAAAAAAGGTTTTAACAACACTTTAAATCGTTATTCATAAAGTAATATGTAGAGTAGGAGCAAGGAGAGGAGCAATGCCTTATTACTTTCATGAATCTTGACTGACATTTCATTGTAATAAGAACCATCCTATTAAA
>BPLR01010410.1:0-22027 GCA_021605095.1 Caerostris extrusa | reverse complement strand
GTTACGTGCTTGCTGTTCCGTTACACTTGCCTGCAACGAATACCGATAGTGGATTCTGTTGCGTTAAATGGTCGTGCTTTAATTCGCCCTTCGTTAGGTCTACTGTGGTTTTTATTTTTACGTTCGTATGTGCACATGAACACGAGTAGGATTAGTTTGTCTGCACCGGCTGGTGGCGACACATGATGGCGTGTCACATTTCTCAACAAAACCTTTCATCATGTGTGGGGTATTGGAATTACTTTGGAACCTTGAACCCAGAAGGAGGGACAGATTTTTAGATAAGAAGAGATGCAGGCCAGGCTGGCGGCCGACAGGGATAGATGCGGGACGAGAGAAGGAGAATTGTAAAGCAGAATTAATCAATGAAAATTGTGTACAATGTAAATAGGGAGCTGAATTAAATGGCTGTTGGCCTTAAAAGAAACACCCGTTTCTTCATTTTGTTCGGAAATTAACACCTAGACACCCACAGTACGACTCACCTGCTTCTGGCAAAAGATGAGTCATCATTGTACGCAAAGTACATTAAGTACATTATATATATATATATATATATATATATATATATATATATATAAATTCAATTCATAACTTTCTAGAAAATCTAAGACATTTAAAACATCTGCTTTTATTTATGACCCTTGAGTAATCATTCCTGAAAAACTTGTTCTATTTTATTTTTGTTAAATTTTTATTGCTAAACTCTTTTTACTTTGAAACAAAAAATATTATATTCAAAGTTAAAAAAAAAAAAGTGTTTCCTTCAACAAATAACTGGAATTCATTTTCGCTTAACATCGTTGTTCCATAATTTTCTTCTTTCGATTTAAATTGAGTCGTTTCATTTTTTTTCATTCCATCTTTATTTTCCCTTAAATTGCATTTTCTCAAAAATGCCCTGAGAAACAAACAAACAAAATGTTTCGGGATGAAAGTAAAGAGTGACTTAACTGACAAATGTCAATGTATCAGATTAAGAAATTGTTAAAAAATTATTTTAAAAATTAAAAAATCAGATGTTTGTAGTTCGTGTCATTATGATTGTGTCCTTCTAAAAAAAAATTTTTTTTAATCTTCGTTTGAAATGCTGTTAAACATAGATTTAATACTTGTTTTTATTTTTTTACATTCACTTTTTCTTTTAAAAATAAATTAAATATTTTAATATATTATTTTTTACCATCAACTTTGAATACGACCTTAATCATTAGAAAAGGATACAAGCAATACCTTTTTTTTTTTCCTTAAAATTAAATAAATTTACTTTTTTTTTTTTAATAATTTTCCTTTAAAATAAAATGTATGTGTGGGATTTTTTTCTCACGGAAGTGTTTTGAAATTTCATTCCCATGAGCGAGGAATGTATATTCTTTTGGCAAGTATATATTTACAACCCATCACTCAAATTTGACAACCGATGAACTTTATTGACATTAGTTATATTACATGCCATGAGTTTGTACTAATGATATCAACCTATTACTCGAATCTCATAGCAGTTATTCAGTGTCATGCATAATGAGACCTCATTAAATTAGCGATTGTCTGACAATGACAAAGCCTGTTAACAATTACAGCTAGAATACGGACTATAACATGAATTGTCCATCGTTATGGGTGATCGACCATGAGCTGAGAAATGCCTACTCAAATGGGAAGTGAGGGAAGCTGACCCTCCTTCTCGATGAATTTTGAAGGAAAGGGTGGATCTTGGAGAAATGTCGATGAATTTTGAGAAAAAGAGAGAAAGTTCTGTGATGAGTCAAGTAGAAATGCTATTTTTTTTTAAAAAGTGAGGGAATAGGTAGGAGTTTCCGCCTGTTTTACAAAGTGCATCCCTTTTGTTTGAATTTCCTTATGAACTCAAGAACTTTCATTATTGGATAACATGAAATGATTTCGTCCCATTCATTCTCCGTTATATATTCAAGCACATCTTCAAATTCTGCTTCATCTTCACCATCCCTGTTACTCTTATCCATATATAAATAACCCTCTTCCGTTTCATCCAGCCGGTTAAATATATATTACATTTTTAAATGAATTTTGAATTATGTCGGGTTTAATTTCATTCCATGCTTTTTAGTATCCACTCACACACTATTTCTAGACTGGCATGGCGCATTTGACAGGCCTTTTTGTAAATTTTTAATGTTATAACATCCACGTATTCCACTGTCATTTGAAATTTCCTTATAATGGTTTTATTGATACACACATCTAAAGACTATATCTGTGTTACTCTTTTTTATTTATTTATTTTTAAATTATATGGTAGATGGGATCCGATAGTCTTCCCAAACTAATACTCTTTCTAGATTCTTCAAAGCCCCAGAAAGCTTTTGCAAACTTTTCTTATCAGCAATTTTACACCGGCTTCTTCCATACATCCTTTCTCAGCGAACATGAATGAAAACATCATTTGGGAAATCGCATTTCCTCTTTTCTCTTAAAAATAAAAGCGAATTTTTTTCTGTATCGTCTACTAAACAGGAGAGCTCTAAGGTGGAGCTCTATTTTCGTGGTCCGTTGTTTTAAGGGATGCGTTACTTTCACATTATTGCTTTATTTCCCATCGTATCAACATTATTAAACTGGCACCTGGCGTACCGATTATAGAATACACATGGGAAAATATATATATTTCTCTCTTCTATATATATATATTTATACTCTTCATCTTAATTCATAAATGTAGTTACAATTCATTATAGGCTGATTAAAATGTTAATAAGTGATAAAAAAAATAATGTTTATAAAAATTTTAAAAAATGGTACTCTAAAAAGTTAAAAAAATACTAAAAATAAACAAAACTAAGATATAAAAAGTTTAAAACTTAAAAATGAAAAAGAATTTAAATTAAAAATTATGTACAATTCTTACCGATGTATCTGCAAAATAAATTATTATCCCCCTCCCGAAAAGGCCCGTCTCAGAACTAAAGTTCTGCATTTTATTAATTTTTTTCCCTTTTTTTTTGATATTTAGGTCCATTTCTTTGTTTTTATAGAAAAAAAAAGGGGTAAAAAAAATAAAAATTTAACTGCTGGTGACTAGTCGGCAGAAAAGAATTAGGGTGCACATCGTAGCTGAACAATGAAAGGGAGTTGGGCTTAGATTCGAACCTTCAACCTTGCTGTCAGAGGCCCGTTTCCTTACTCCTGTGCCGGTTTGTCTTGTTTATTTTTAGGCCTTAAAAATTTAGGCCTAACAGTTCCGAATAAGAGATAATCTGTCTCAGTAAACGTTTAAATCCACTCGGTTTCCCGAGTTCCAATTAACTTGCTCAGAATAACAGCCATGGTGTCTCTTTACTTTAGGGAAACACTAATAGGAGACATCGTCATAAATCGCTATGAGGACATTTTTGCGAAATTTTCACACCAGGGTGATAAGTTGGTAGGAGTCGAATCAAATTACTCTGAGGACATTTTTTTAAAAGAAATTTCTTTGAAATTTGATTAGATAATTTGGAATAGGTTCGACATCTAAATCACTGTGAATAAATGTTCGTCGAACGAACCAGGCAGAAGCAGTAATCATAGCCAGGTGTTTATTTTGAAATACCTGCAGTCTCTTAATATGGGTGAGGAAGTAGAGGCTCAAATTGGGCTTTCATATGCGAGAATCAATCTAATTATGGATTTATACAGCATTGTATTTAATCGCAACCGAGAAATTAGGCTGTTGAGCTTAACACTCGCAACGATTGCCGTAGCAACAGTGTTTTTAATAGGGGAATTGAAAGATAATTGGGTCTAGTGCAAACCTAGGTACTTTTATTCCGTAAACAAGGGACGGACTGGCCAAAAAAGGGGTGACGCTTCCTAGCGGACATAAAAGAAATTTTTATATAATAATTTTTTATATAATTTTATATTAATAGCATACAGGCCGATTTCGAATCCTTTACTTTAATTTTCCAGGTGGTTAACCTTTTTCTAAATCGTAAACAGAATATTGTAAGTCTTTAACAGCTAGCTGCGGTGATTTGTTTTGTGTTGCTATCTCCGTGTTGTGTACGTAGCACAGTAAGGAATACTGTTAAAAGTTTATCTATATTTGGTGTAGCTGCAGTGAATAAAAGGTTTATTTTACATCCAGACGAAACAGAGAGATAACTAGTACCGAAAATCTAATTTGCTTAATGAAGTTTTACGGTGTTTCTCGACGATAACGCTGGTGAGAAAGTTGACCTTAAAGGCGGAAAGTATAACTTTAAATTCAGCCATTCGTAGACTCTCGCGCTCTTCCATAGAAAACTTAAATCTGCGTCATTTGTATAATTTCAGTAATGAATAACGAAGTAAAAGCACCACAGTGGCAACAAGAAGTGTTGGGAAAAAGTATTTCACTACAAACAAGTTTGTAATACGTCCTGTTATTCTAAATTACTGCAAATATTTATTAACGCATAAGAAAATGTATGCCACGTTCATTCAGATATAGGAAGCCCCGTAACACAATGAAACGTCCCCCTTATTGCTGCGCTTGTTTTTCAATATTATTCGTAGGATTATTTGCAAGTATTTAATATTATTATACACGTGCGTATATTGGTTTTATGGACTCATGAGGATTGTTTTTCATTTTTTTTTTTTCTGTCCTGCCAAAATAAAGGCAATGTAAAAAATTGCATAGCGCGAATATATTTTCCATGTTGCAACATGTGTGCATACTCATTTTCGTGGATATCATTTGAACAGTATACAAGACGAAATGCTGCAGCACCGTCTGGCGGCACATAACACTAAAGTGGATAGCACAAACCTATTTTCAGACTCGAATACATATTATGACCCACTTTCATAACGATGGGTTGAACGGTCTAGAAGTGAATAGACTGCAGCACCCCTCTGGTGGCGACTGATAGCATAAAACATTGTGAATCACACACAAAATATTTCATAAAATTGGATCAAGAGGAGTTCCAGTGGTTAGAAGAATATATCGAAGCGCCACCTACTGGGTCCAATTGTGAATCTGAAATTTCCAGGAGCTTTATACATATAAATAGATATAGAATACAATTCCATGTATCTGGTGTAGCGAACTTGGTAGTATTTTGTCATACAAGGTGGTCCCAATGCATTTCTTGTCAATTTCCTTTGCTTTTGTGGTTGTGTTCTTTTAATACAGACAATGCATACATATGTTTATATATATATATATATATATATATATATATATAAGTATATGTAATGTATGTATGTATGTATGCTTGTATATAAATCCTTTGATCGTTGCATTGAATAATGAAATACAGTCCAAGACTTAAGTAAATATATTTTGAGCCCGTATCACTTCAAGCATAGGTGTGAATTATATTTCAATAATTAGAATAAAATACCAAAAGAGAAAAGTTTTATTAAGTAACACATGATTTATTGAATAAAAAGAAAATTACGTAATTTAATGAATAAAAAAATTACGTAATTTATGGAATAAAAAAGACCAGTTCTTTAGTGTATGCATGTTGTGAAAATTAACTACAACCTAAATGAAACTCTTTCATATAAAATAAATGGGGAAGAATAACATAGTATATAATTGTAAAAAAAAAAAGAATAACACAAATAACTATTCATTTAATTAATTAAATGAATGCCTTCCAGTAATTAAAAAACGCAATATTTTCTTTTTTGTATTTCATTTCTTTCGGTAATTAATTTGGGAACTAAAGAACTGAGACAGCTGTTTTCTTAAAACAATGCCATTTCTTATTCATCAAAAGGATTTATTAAATTTATTTCATGGGGAAGTGGTAAAAGTTCTTTGAAAAAGGAAATCCCATTTTTCAATGGAATTTAATTTTAAAATATACTTTAAGTTTATTCTACGAAATTTTACTCAACGGTAACTTGTTTAGTAAAATATTCGTTTTTAACATAATTAAAGATTTGTTAACTGTAAAAACATTTTTACTTAATAGTATTTGATCGTGTTAAAAATTGATAAATTTAAAAATATTTATGCATGTTAAATTTAAACCAAAACAAAATTGTTTCAAATGAAGGAATTGCGAAACTACGTTTTGAAATGTTATTTTTTCTAGTAAAATCCTCATTTAACTGGCTGAAACGTGACTCGATTTTTATAACAGATTTTAACACAGCACTGTCTTTTGACACTTAGCTGTCAGTTTTTAACACAGAACAGCGTTCATCACTTTAAATATGTTAACTGTTATTAAAACTTCATTTTTTTAAATTCCAATATTATATAAACGAAATTTAAATTATTAAATTTTGGCTGATAGTATTAATAAACGTAGGTTCTCTTTCATGATTCCATATGTATGTCTATACTCTTACAAAATTGCCTTCTATTAGATTTCGAATAAAAAATAATGTTTAGTTCAAATAATTTTGTAATTCGAGACAGGAATTGGTTTATTTTTACGGGATAGAATTTTCGGCTCTACGCACAACGCTCAACAGTCATAAAGATTTATATTGTTATAAAATAACACTCATTTTACAGCATTGGGTTTATTATTAGGCCTGATGGCCGAGTGACTAGCGCTTTGGCTCTCGGTACCACAGGTTTCGTGTTCGAGTCCAAGGATGTTTGTAGTGTTTCGAATCCACTCTAAACCGTAGATCCCGGTCTAATAGGATTGTAAAGCATTGCGGAGTTAGTGTGACTCACATCCGTAGCCTCTTCAAGCTTCACATGCGTCCTGGGTAGTGCTTAATGAGTAACAGAATTCATCGGTGTAACCCACTTTGGACCGTTCACATAGAAATGGTTAATACGACCCAGTCTCCGACGTGATTGAAAAAAATATCTCAGATATTCATAACTATATATCTATTTTAAATATGTATTAGAATAAATTAAAAATATGGAAAAAATAGATTGAAAAGACTGCATTTTTAAAGTTATCTAACAACAACGGTACATTTTTTATTTTATTTTGTCACCTTATTAAAACGATTTTAATATTTTGCAGTTTAATAGTATTTAACTAACTGTTGAAAAAAAGCAATTCAATTATAAAAATATTTCCTTCCTTTTTTCAAACCATTACGACTAAATGATAAACAATTCTAAAAAGGAAGTGTTTAAAAAGAACTAATTAAAATGAAAATAAAATATCCTGCATTAATCAGAATTGATAAAATGTTAGTTGCATTAATCGCATTGTGTGAATAATAAAACCTAAATTTTTAAAAAATGTCACATTTGCATGAATACTTAAAAACTGTCATGAACAAAACATTAAAAATGCAAAATTCAATCAGTCATCACCTGAAACTAATCTAAATCAAAAACGAAAGAAAACAGCAAATGTCATCAAGTAGATAAAAATTTGTCTGCAAAGAAAATAACCAATATTAACCAGCATTGATTTAAAAATATCCATAATCTCAGAGAAAAAATGGGACCGTATTCTTTCCATCCAGAAATGTAGACACATAAATACATATTCTATGCACCTTATGTTCTAATGGAAAAGCACTTTAAAAGCCCTGTTATGGATCCGGTGTTTCAAAAGGTTCAAATTTCACGTGAATGGACGCCACCGAGTATAATTACGCGCCAAAGAATTTCGAGTTTTAAAGCATCGTGATAAAACCTCTGGTGTTATTGAAAGTGAGTCGGCATTGAATGGAAAATCTAATCAGCATAAAGAATAGTATCTGGAAATGGAAATGAACAATTTAAATCACGATAAATGCAACGCCCTTTCGTTGTGGTTTCTGAGAGGATGACATTATTTTAAAAATAAAGACTCAGTAAGAGAATAAATCGCTTAAAAAGTTTTATCGTAAAATATTCAATTCTAAAACCTCTTGAATTAATAAATGTATAAATAATAATAAACCTTATAAATCTTATAAATAATTAAAAACCTTATAAATAGATGTATAAATTATAAACTTATAAATAATTAAATGTAAAATAAATATGCATACATAATTATAAACTTCATAAATAAATAAGTGTATAAAAATTATAAACCATATAATTAAATAAATGTTTAAATAACTATAAACCTTACAAATAAATAAATGGATATATAATTATAAACCTCATATATAAATAAATATTTAAAATAATTATAAAACCTTATAAATAAATAAATGTATACATCTACCTTCATATATGAACTGACAATCGACGTTTGAAGAAACATAGCCCTTTTCTTTTGCAAAATCGCTGAACCTGCCCTTTTCTGATGTGGGCCGGGTGCTGGCCCGAAACTTGGTGGGATACACTTCCATGATGAATTCTTGACTAGTGTGATGAAAAACTCTGAGATTCCTGAATATGTTAGAATGCTGGCTATGGAAACTATCCAGAGCATTCCCCGAATTTCTCTAATGATTTATACTGATGGTAGTAGAGGTGAAGGGAATTTCCGGTAGTGGAGTGTATATACCTACTCCTACCGGTGCTATGGAATTCAAGAACAAAAACCCTAATTTTTGTCCAGTTTTTAGGTCAGAGCTTATAGCTATCAGAAAGGGTTTGCAGTATGCAGTACAGGCGGGGAATCACTTCCAGGACATTTGGATCTTTACTGACAGTAGGCTTCAATTCAACACCTCTCTAATTGGGGTATTGTTGAAGATCAGACTAGCCTGGATATTTTAAAACTACTTGACATGCTATCACCCAGTCGTTCCATACATTTTCAGTGGATTCCTTCTCATGTTGGGGTCGAAGGGAATGAAAAAGCCGACACTTTAGCCAAATCCACGGCTGAGGAAGATTTCAGTCATTGTGGGACGCTGACCTTTGGCGAGATTTCTTCCCTGGCAAAAACAAAAATGAGCAAGCTTTCAAAAACCCCTCTCAACCACATCTTTACTTAGAAACCGGGAGGATCTTTCCAACTTAGACCAATTTACCATCAGACTGCTTTTTCTCGTTCCTTGAGTGGCCACACAAGTGCCCTCACTTTTAGGCACGGTCAAAAAATAATCCCTCAGTGCCACTGGTGCTCTTCTGACATGGCTCCTCCAGCACATATTTTTATTTGTTTGGGATTTGACAAAGACGAGGTTTTAACTGAACTGTTTTTAGACTTTTTAGGCATTGTCGGAATCATAGGAACTGTCTATTAAAAAAATTATTAAAAAATTATTCTTTGCTTTATACTTCAAGACATATTCATAATTATAAATTTATTTTAGAATCGTTGGCAAAATAATCTTATTTCATCATTGTTATTAAATTTTGTTGTTATTAAGTATCAACGAAATGAGGAAATATTTTGTATAAATTCTGCGCATATAATAGAAATTTTTGGATTAAAATATGTCCTATTAGCGAACAAAAATTAACATTAGAAAGCATTCTAATGAATAAAAAGTGGACTGAAGGTATTAGAATATTTGGGGGAACTAAATGGCTGAGTGTCTAGTGCTCTGGCGCTCGTTGCCATGGATGTCTGTAGTGGTTCGGAATCCACTTTAAGCCTAGGTCCCTGCCTCATAGGACTGTAGTGAGTCACGGAGCCAAGGAGTCTATTTACGAGTGCTCCATCACAACTGAAGCTGCCCCTTTTCCTTAAATTATGAGTCCATGCGGGTTCGTGGGCTTCCTCTGGATGGTCTAAGATGATGGTCTCTTGGTCTAGAAACAATAGCAGAATATTTGGGGAAGCTGGATAATACGAGTACGTTATATTTCCAAATGAAGTATGCTTTTCAAGAAATTCGACATTCATTGTCGAACCTCAAGATACCGAGTATATTACAGAATTAACTTGAAAGTAAGGATGGGGCGTTTGGACTTGAAAAGGGGACGAAATTTCTGCAAACAACATGAATGTCATCCTTAAGTGTGTGTAGCAGACACCTGCCCCTTCTTCCAGCTCTCTGAATCTGGATCTGTTACTCGTTTTGGCGGCAAATGTATTATAACAGTGTCTGACACTCGTAAACAACAAAAAAAATTACTAGAATATTTTGTTTAGATATCTATCGAACACATTTGCCATTTAAAAAAATTAGTAAATTTAATGATAAATAAAAATAATTGTTATTAATATCTGGCGCCTTTTGTTAGTGTAATGTTTGACTCATAAATTATAGCATTGGCTCTTTTCTTTTTGACGAGGGATGCCATAAGTATCGACATGAATGTATTTAAAACTGTATTGGAAATAAAATTATATTAATTATACGAAGGATTTTAAACAATGTTATCATTTTACTGACTTTTTCAAGTAAGACATCGTCTGTAGAAAGTAGAATTATAGATTATTATTTCAGAATAAGTACTCAGTTTAAATTCCGTTCAAAGGTAGGTTTGTGTAACGTATTTTCTCGTTTATCAATAATCAGGACGATTATTTAAAAATAATAATAAAAATTTATTTTACTTTTACAAAATTTAAACTTGGTGCAGACATCGCTTTTACCAGTGAAAAAGTCTTTTTATCTTTTCTCTTCTCCAACAGACTTCAACTTTCATATCGATACTTATGGCATCGCTCGCCAAAGATAGAGCGCTAATGCTATAATTTATGAGCTAAAGGCACCATATATTACAGGTTCCTTATAAAATTTGCTGCGCCCTTTGACATCTTAGTGGATATGTTATTTTTTTCTAATATTATATTCCTTACGATTATATTAAAGATTAACATACACAATTAAAATAACTTTCACAATAGACTCTTCTGATATCATAGAAATCCCTATATACGTTAAATCAGGGGTCTCCAAACTTTTCAGCCGGCCTGCCACATTGTTCACTTCAGTAAGTACCGCAGGCCAAAACCGTTTTAATTTTTTTGCCATTATCTATAATTTCTAGACTAGTCGCCGAGTACGTGCTCTGCGCGAGCCTACTCTTGCTAAATTCGCTGGTTCAATTAAGTACTACAATTACTATTGTGTGTATCGATACGGCCATGACACTTGACGACATCTAATGGTCAAAAGCGGAAATAGGTACATAATATTCTTTATCGCTAACAGATGGCGCTGGTAGTAGTTTCGAAACCGCTGTAACAATTAAACATTCATAAGCTCATTGGTTGGAGAAGGTTCTGGTGTATTCCAATCATTTCGAGTTCGCAGTAATTGGAATGTAAAAGGCTAGTGGAGCGACCCCGATTCAGTCTACCTAGGGAAGACGAAAAAGCGGAACTGTATCTATTGTGAAGTAAATTAGTGCGTAATCCCGTTTAAAAGACCGATCTGACCCACGTCCATACGTAATTGTATTTTGATTTAACTTGTAATTTTTTTTGTGTGATTTACTAGTATGGAAAAGAAGCGAAAAATAGACAGTGAATGCAGAATATTCAAAGATCAATGGAACTTTCAATATTTCGTGATTGAGTCCAATAATAAGGTGCTATGTTTGATTTGAAGTGAAACCATAGCCGTTCTCAAAGAATATAACATCAAACGCCATTATGAAACGAAACATTTTCAAAATTACTCAAAATATACAGGAAATTTGTGGATGGAAAAATTTGAAGCTTTGAAACGCGGATTGAAATTGCAGCAATCTTTGCTTACGAAAGTCAATACTCAACAAGAGGTTGCAACTCGTGCCAGCTTTCGTGTGGCTCTTGAAATCTCAAAACGTGGAAAGCCATTCACCGATGGAGAAATGATCAAAGAATGCGTAATTGCAGTAGCCGAAGAAATGTGCTCCGAAAAGGTAAATTTATTTAAAACTGTCAGTTTGTCAGCAAACACCGTGACCAAAGACATCGCAGAAAATATATCATCTCAACTGTCTGACAAAAATGAACATCTTGAGTGGTTTTCTCTGGCCTTGGATGAGTCAACGGATGTGTCAGATACGGCTCAGGTGTTGATTTTTATTCGAGGAGTCAAAGGCAGTAGAAAATGATGGTGGTTCAAAACCATTAGTCTTGCATTGTATCATTCATCAACAGTCCTTGTGCGGAAAATGTTTGGATATGTCTGAAGTTCTAAAACCAGTCATATCAGTTGTTAATTTCATCAGATCCACTGGGCTGAAACAACACCGACAATTCCGCGAGTTTATTGAAGATATGGGAGAAAATGATTTACCGTATCACACTGTCGTACTCTGGCTTAGTTGCGGAAAAGTCCTGCAGAGCTTTTTGAACTTCGAGCACAAATCGAATTTTTTTTTGAATGAAAAGCATCGCCCTCTTACTGAATTACAAAAATAGCGAATGGCTATGGAAGTTAGCATTTTATGTCGATTTGACAAAAACATATAAACGAACTAAATTTGAGATTGCAAGGAGAAAACCAGCTTCTCCTGATCTATACACTAATATCAAATCGTTTCGGCAGAAAATAATATTGTTTCAATCACAATTACGTAAAAAATGTTTCACACATTTTGAAACATGTGAAATATTCAGCCGCACTACTGAGACTGAATTTCCGTCGATTTTGCAGTCAAAGTTTTGAGTGCTTTGAAGATAAATTTTGATACTCGTTTCTCAGAGTTTGATGACATTGCAAATGAAATTAAGATTTTTCAAAATCCTTTTGATACTGACATTGAAACCCTAGCCCCGGAACTCCAAATGGAAATTATTGATTTACAGTGCAGTGATATAATTAAGATCATATATCAAAACTCATCTTTGTTGGAATTTTTAAGAGTCTTCCACTGATACAATTTGATAATTTACATAAATTTGCTCGTGGGCTGTTTTCTGTTTTTTGGTACTACTTAGTTGTGCGAGAAAGCATTCTCAAACTGAAGTACACAAAGAATGTTTACAGATCTAAGTTAACCGATGAGCATCTTAAATCTCTTTTAATAATTGGTACAAGTAAAATTGATCCACAACTACAAACTATTGTCAGTGAAAAATTACAATTACATAAATTTCATTAGTATTTTTTACAAGTGGATACCCCACGCGGTTTCATTCGCGTTCATTTAGCTTTTCCGTTCCTGAGGGATTTTCAGGATAAAAATCATGTTTAGATTCAGGATATATATATTCCAAACATCGATATACATACATATGCGATACTCTTTCCATCAACATAACTACCGAGGGCAACCGCGGGATGTTCACTAGTTTATAATGTTAGTGGGATTCATTTAAATTATTTGTTAGTTGTTATGCTTAAGTTAAATTTTCTGCATATTATGTTTGTCATTAAGCTTTATCTAGCAAGTAAATAAAAATCATGTTATTATTATTCTGTGTTTTTTATCCAACTTATTACAGCAACAATATGCTATTCACTATCGCGGGCCGGATTGAAGACACTGGCGGGCCGTAGTTTGGAGACCCCTGTGCTAAATTAACATCATGTGATTGAAATTAAAACACCTGAAAAATTCTGATTAATAAAAAAGTTGTTCGTACCAAAGAAATGTTGTTAATATGTGTCTTTCAACAATTCGCCGTCTGGTGGTGAATCCTGGAAGTGACATGGATGTTTGTGATGGGTTTGGGAATACATGTTACAATCTAGGTCCCGGTCTAATTAGCCTAAAGTAGGCATACCATGATCAGAGTAATACACCAAGCCAAGCCTGATGGTCAATTGACTAGCGCTTTGGCCTTTGGTGCCGCAGGCTCCAGTTTCGAATCCTGGAGGTGGCATGGATGTTTGTGAGATGCTTCGGAATCCACTTTTAAACTGTGGTCTTGGTGTAGCTAGCTCAAAGTGTCCACAAAAAGGACTGCATAGTGACAAACCAAACTTTTTAACAATTTAAAGCTCTGTTTTTCACATAAAAAAATTTCTTTTCAGAGAAAATAATTTGAGTCAAACAATTTGTTTCATATTCCATCTATCTTTCTTGAATCCAAAATGGTGAAAGCATCTTGTTTCTATTAGCGGCAAACTCATGCTACTTAGTTTTATGAAATCCTCTCAAGTCAAACAACGCAATTTCTTGACTAAGATGCATCACCGCAGGGAAAGACACACGACACGTTAAAGAAGGGGCTTATGAAATTATCCCGTTTCTTCAAATGAAAGATGACGGATCACTGGGAACATTCTGTTTAGCAAGTTTAAGAAAAATCAGAATATTTCAGCTTCTTGATTAGCATAATGATGGATTACTTGCTAATTCTCCGTGCCACAACGCATAATTCAATAATTTCTTCATGTACTTCTATATGCACTGTGATTATATTTAAAGTCCCCATTCAACATTCTATAAAAAAGAAACACTCGTCACAATGAGTTCGAATTTGAACTGAAGATACTTAAAGAAGGGCGAAACGGTTTGGCATCAAAAAGTTCCAAAGTGTATTAATAGGGGCGCTGTTTGAGCCATGAAGAATGTGAATTCTGCTGCCAGTGATAGTTTGATTAGAAATGACAACGTATTTGGCATGAGCTGCAAATGAAACCAACTATAGTGTTCAATATGCTTGATTGTTGCGTTATTTTTACAGAAAAAATGGCTTCCAAGTCATTCAATAATCTCTTGATGTCATTTTATACACACACACAAACACACACATATATATATATATATATATATATATATATATATATATTCCATTCAGAAGCCAATCAATTCTTTCTCTATATCAAATATTATATATTTTATATTTTGAAATAATTGTACCTATAATTGCCGATAAAGTATTTATTTGTATAAAAGTAATAAAAATTATATTTTAAAAGTAATGCATCATCTCGTTTAATCTTCTAAAAATGTAAATGCTATTAAAAATATGTTTCATAAAATTATGATTGAAATTTGTCCAGCCACGGCGTTAATCGTAGACGTGTAGTTCATTTTGCATCATCCAGGATACACCACGCGGAGGCGAACTACTTTGTACCCCTATTTCCCTGTGAGCAATCCAAAGTGGGTTGCACCGACGAACGCTGTCAGCTCTACCTACACGACGAACTCATTGAGCACTACCCAGGACACGTGTCGTTTGAAGATAGGCCACGGACGCGAGAAACACTACCCCCGGAACGTTCTACGATCTTATTAGACCGGCAACTACGTTTTAAAAGTGGATTCCGAACCACTACCAACATCCATGGCTCCGCCGGTATTCGAACCCCAAACCTCTGACACTGAGCGCCAGAGCGTTAGCCACTGTGTCAGCATTCCCTCAAGAGGTGTTTCTCTCGCACTCAATCTCAGCAATGCACTTGCTATGTTCACCCACCCTCCAAGAAGGGCCATAGGTGGCATAACACTACTGCAGCTGCTTAACAGAAAAGGGGTGAGATCGCGCTGCAATGGGTCCCAGACTAGGGAAACGGGGAAAGTGCTGAGAAAATGTGCAAGGAAACGAAAAGGCGGATGCTCTGGCCAAGCAAGGATGTAACACGAACCGGTCAGGTCACCCTCTCCCCTACAATGCCAGTTGCAGCACCCTTAACAGAACTGTGACCCATTAGGTCAACAACAACAAGAAAGCAGGCCGCCAAATATAGAAGGTGGGAGGACATCAATATACCGAAGGACCTCCCTAGGAGGGTCTCGGTTGCCCTCTTCCGAATGGCTACGGGCACGACTACCTACAAGTGCATCTTAGCCGAATCGGGGTTGCCGACTTTGATCCGACTATAAAGGCTCGTGCCCACCGAGGCGAGAAGCCGTTAAGCGTGAAGATTTGACCAATCACTAGCCTCACGGCATTCGCCTGAAACCGGTTTTGAAATCCACCGGTTCGAGTCGACCAACTTCCGACTCGAAGCGGAACTTCACTGGGCGTGGATTCCGAACCACTACAAACATCCATGGCACGGCCGCAAGTCGAACACGTAGCTAGTGAAACGAAGCGCTAAGTCACTAAGCCATCGGTCCCTAATTACTGTTTTTCTTTGACTTATATAATTACCATCAAATTCTAAAGATAATATAAAAGATAGAGAATATTTCAAAATATACATTGTTGTTGATTCAAAATTTTCTGCTTTCATTACAAATTTGTTCATAAATAGATAGATATGTAATACAATGTGAAAGAGGACAGTAAATGATAAAAAAAAAAACTAAAGTAAATCATTCAAACAATAGTATAAAAGTGTTTTACTGAGCCATTAGAATATATATATATATATATATACTTACTTTTGCATTTTCCATGAGAAGAGATATAAAGCAATTCGTTCACAGGAGAAAGTAATGCATATACTTTAACAATTGCGTAATAGCAACGTATCACTCAAATCTGACATCAGTTAAGCACTGTTTATATTACATGCAATTAGTGTTTTGTTCTAATGAGAACAACTTGTCACTCACATCTAACAGCAGATTGTCAGTGTCATGGATAATGATACATCATGAAATTTACGATTGTCTGTTCGACCTCCCCAGGTCGAAACAATTACAGATGGATATGAATCATACCATGAATTGTTGCATCGTGATTGGTGATAGACAATGGGCTTATAAAATGTCTACTCAAAAGAGATGTGATTAAATCTGACCCCCCTTCCCCAGACGGAGTTCCTTAAAATAATATTTTGGGAAAAGAAAAAAAGAGAGTTCTGCGGGGTCGACAAAGAGTGTTGTTTTTCTCTGTTTCTCTGAAATGACAAAAATAGGCTGGAGTTTCAGCCTGTTTCAAAAGTGAGCCCGTTGTGGTTTCGTTCACCACGTCGTGTTATAATTAAGGGTCTGCAGCAGACCTGGTGAAATAGACTCGTTGTAGACTCGAGAACTTTGAAAATCTCGAACCTTGAAGTGAACCGCTTTTGCGAATATATATATATATAGTGCTTGTAAATAAAAATTTAAATGTTTTCATGAACCTCAAAGTGTCCTTCTTCTTGAAGCTGTTATTGGTCTAGTATAGGCTGAGATGTTACCTTATTTATATATACTTTTTAGGTGAAGTTTAAAAAATTCTTCTTTTATTAAAATTCCTTTTACTTTTTTTAATCTAAAAGAAGGATTTAGCGATCCAGAAAATCGGAACTGAAGAGGATGCACATCTTAATCCTTTCACTCCATTCTTTTTCTTCTTTTTCCTGCTCAGTTCCAGTGCGCATAACCCGAAATTTTCTTCATTGTTTATTATCCGGGATCCTGTTTTTTCCGTTTCTTTGTCGGGACTCTGAAATTCCATTAATTCGGATAAAAGATCCCGGCGTACAAACGTCCCAAATTTTTTTCGATGCATTTTTTCATCTCGAGACGTTTACTTGTTTCCGACCGGAAACAATTTCCTGAAACCATTGTTTCCATTTAGAAGAAATGAGTAACGAAACATGGCATAAACTGGATTCTTGGTCCTTTGGGAATAAACGGAAAAGGCAATGTCTTTAAGTATTAGATGCAAAACCTTTGTTTAGGTTGAAAAAGTTTGTCTTAAACGCAGGATGGTTTTAGTACAAAAAGGGGTGTTGTTTACTTTCCATGGAATTTTAGAAACTTTTTCTTTCTCATTTCCTTTTTCTTCCATGCAAACAAATAAAATTTCATTATTTTCATTTTCTTACAGTGAAATAAAATTAATTATAGAAAATGAACTGGGTAACTTTTTTTTTTTTATATTTTTAATTCTTAAATAACTCAATTTGAACAATTTTGTTTTATTCTTTTCGAACAAATGTTGTTTTTTATTTACTATATAATTTATTTATTTAAATTTAATTTTTAACTTTTTAAATTTATAATTTATTTATTTACATGTTTATTTGTTAATTTACTAAATTTTTATTGATTTATTTACATTCATAATTTTTTTACTAAATTTTATTTATTTACATTTGTTATTTTACTAAATTTTATTTATTTACTTTTATTTGTTAATTTGCTAAATTTTATTTATTTATTTAATTTTTTTTAATTATTTATTTTTAAAATTAAATGTTTGATATATAATGGATGAAGGGAAAATTTGATAGTGTTTAAAAGTTTTCTTCTATTATAAAAAATTGTAGGACTTATAATACTAGAAAATAACTAAATCGAGCTCTGTCGTGATTTTTGGTTGCACATTAGACAGATTCCAAAGTATTTAATAAAAGAAAATTGAATTTCTTTTGTTCTGTTTCTACAGTTATAGCTCTCAAGATAATATTTTCACACAAAAACTGGAGCGGAATATAATAAATAAACGGAAAATTAAAACATATAGGCCCTGAAAACATTGCAAATTCAGCTGTGAAAAGGAATTAAAAAAATAAAATAAAATAAACTCCAATGGATGACCGAAAAATCGTCCTGCGATCGAAAGAGATCGATAACCATCAGCAGGCAACGTTGTTTAGCAGCTGAACACAGCATCCGGTGTTGTTACAGGGGCCCGACGCCTTCGAAAAGGTATCCTCGTTTTGCCCATCGTCTTTAGACCTATAATATTATAATAGTTGCCAAACATCGTTCAGGAAACATATTGTTTACCCTAGAGTACATAACTATAAACATAGTTTTAGCACTATGAACGGGATAGGAAAAACATATTGTTTAAAACACTATGAACATAATTATAAACATAATGTTTAAAAACTCTATATTTGGCCCAAAACATTTAAACATAATGTTTAAATATTTTGGGAAAACATAATCCTCACGTTACTTTTTACTTTGTAATTTAAGACATGCGAGAAAAGCCTTGCGTAACTCTTTACTGTTGGTGCGAAAGAAGAATAAGGCCAACTATCATAAAATAATTTAAAAAGAAATGGCTCGTTTTTATTATTATTATTATTGTTGTTATTATTATTAGCTGTAAATAAATGTAAATTTAAATTTCCTAAGCATTTACTAATCCATTGATAATGTTTTAAAAAACAAAATATTCATTTCTATGAACTTTTGTAATGTTTTATTCTATTCCATACAAAAATAATCAAAGTTGTACAATCAATAAAAAGCAAAGCAAAAGTAAAAAGAAAAAAAAATCATCTCTTGTATCTATTTATTTTCAGTAAGCATATAGTTCAATAAATACAATACGAAAGACGGAATTTTTGTTTATTTACGTATGCAAATATGTTATGTTTCCGTTTTCTAAGTAAATGAGCGCAGGAAAAGAAAGCCAATGGGCAATTCAGCGCCAGTTCTAATGCGAAAAGACAACAGATGTTTTGCCCCAAGTTTCTGTTCCTTTTAGTATAGGGAAACGCGATCTATTTCAGTATTATTATATGGTCTAGACTGATGTACTAATCTAGAGACCATATAGAGTCCTTTATACCATATACCTAGACCATATAGAGTCCATCATACTGAAATGTTTATCCATTATGCCATATACCTAGATTCCACATATTCTTTAAAAATCAAAGTAAAGTCGCAATTAATCATCGATGATAGTTCATATGGAAATAGGAAGAGGCACTATTTTATCTCACTAACGTCAGGGGAAGGTACGGTGCTGCGGCGTTCTGGACAGACATTATAAAGAATGAACAAAGGGTAACTCTCGGTAGCTAAGAGATTCATATTGTCAGCTAGTGATCCGCATCCAGAATAGATGGACAATGTTTCGGCCAAATTTGTCCAGACAAAACACAGTGGATTGTCCAAGTTTGGCAAATCCATTCTAGTTTCATGTGTTCCGAGGTGCCATTGGTGCATAATTTTGCTTTCATGCATGATTACATCGGACTTGTGCTGTAGAGAAGTTCTTAACTAACTTCTTGTCTTCAGAAGATTGAATTGGTCAGAGTACTCACTCCATTTAAATCTCACAGAGCATATATAGAGGCTTTGAGGGGGGGGTGATATCTCTCGGCATGATTCTTTCCGGAGAACATCCAATAATGAAACCGATGTTCACTGGTGTGACAGCTGTTACGTAAAACTGTTGGATAATCTGATGTTGAGTTGGACAATCTGTACTCTTTCGATAAAGCTTTTTGTATTTGCCTGATTTCATACGCCATGCTTTCTATTCATTTTTGCGTTACTATACTTTAATTAATTCATTTTTATTTAGTTATTTTCATTTTTGTGTTACTATGCTTTAATTATTTTATTTTAGTTATTGTTATTTTTGAATTTCTATGCTTATTTTTTAAATTAGTTATTTTCAATTTTGCGTTAATATGCTTTAGTTATTTCCCTTTTCATGGTATTTTAAGTTCTCCGTTACTATGCTTTATATTTTCACTATAATACAATTATTTTCATTTTTTGCATTACTATGCAATAATTATTTAATTTTCATCTAATTATTTTCCATTTTGTGTTACTAAGTTTCAGTCATTTTTAAGTTTATTTTTCATTTTCACGTTCTATACTTTAGTTAATTTATTTTATTTTTTCATTACTATGCTTCAGTTATTTCCTTTAAAATTTAGTTATTTTCATTTTTTACGTTGCTAGATTTTTAATTATTTCATTTACCTTTTTGTATTAATATTTTTAATTATTTAATTTTCATTATTGCATTACTATGCTTGAATAATTTTATTTTCAATATTGCATTACTATGCTTTAATTATTTCATTTTAATGTTTTTTATTTTTAATTATTTTTTTTGCGTTACTATAATATAGTTATTTCATTTTCATTATTGCATTACGATGCTTTAATTATCTCATTTCTATTTAGTTACTTTCATTTTTGCATTCTCATTTTGCCTATGATTGCGTTAAATTTTAAGTCTAAAACATTTTCTTTACACTGAATTTTATATCTACCAGAGAATTTTATAGTTACAGGAAAAGAATTGGAAAAAAACCCGTCCTTTCTTGGTTTCTATACATAGTTTTTGAAGAAACTGCAGACCCGTTTGAAGTCAAATTCTTGAAAACTCTTTTTGAAACTGCCATAAAAGGATTATTTTGCCAACTTATATCTCGAATTCCCCAAATGGAAAAGTATCAAAACCCGGGACAACAGAGAGAGAGGACCCACTCACAGGCCTTGAAGGAGAACCGACAATGAATCAACAATCGAACCTGTTCTCCGAAGTAAGTGAGTAATCCAATCGTAAATATTAGATTTGTCCCTGTTTAGAGGGATCTTTTGGGCTGCTCGAATTACAGTAGGTTCTTTTTCTTGAGCATTTGTTGGAACTGCCTTTCTACTAAAAACCAGCTTTCCGATGTATTAATACATTCTTTGTAAAACGAAATCTCACATTGTTGTTATTGGAAACAATAAGCTTGTCAATGGAATCGCGTTTGGGGAAATGATTTTTTCAATTCACTTTGCCTCTGCTTTCGTTTTTTTCTAATCATGGTGATGAATTGAAAATTGAAACTTTCACTTATAAATGAGTTGTTATTGCAATGTATTTTATAATTTACAAACTCCTTCTATTATCTCACACTCTCACTCTATATATCTTGTTCAAATTTTCAATCTTTCATAATATACATTTTATTCCTCCATTCAAGTTCAAATACATTTTTAAACTTGTAGTGGATAACACGTGATGTTAATACAGGTTTTTCAAATATTAATTCATTCATCAAATTCAATTAATTAATTTTAGTTTTTTTTTAACTTTAAGTTGCATATATCTACCCATAGATTGCGCCAGATAAACTTAAAAAGTGAATGGTAATTATTTATAAAGGACTTTCTGCAATAGGAGTGAAAAGAAAAGTAGGGAATTGACTTAATTTTTTTACATATTACTTGTTTTTTATGAAATGAATATTTTAGACGGCAGGTATTATCACTTAGGGCCTGACGGTCGACTGGCTAGCTCTCTGGTGCTCGGTACCACAGGTTTCAGTTTTACAAGAATATATTGAAAGCAATTTCTTGCAAAAACAAAAAAAAAATATGCTTTTAGTTTTAGCTTTCTCATATATATATATAGAGAGAGAGATATTGGGAGAGTATATGCATTTTAAACATGCAATATTCTATATTTATATGCATGATTACAATATATATTGTATAATATTTGTATAAATATTCATATAAAAACATGTATTCTATAAATTATACTAAATAAATATTTGTTAGTATTTTTTGCTGTAAAAAATAGTAGATATTATAGAGTAAATAATTTAAGATTTTTGAAATAAAAATCTTAAATGAAATCTTTAAATTAATCTTAAAATGTTGTTTTATTCAATTCCTTTCTATTAGTTCACACTCTCCTATATATATCTTGTTCAAATTTTCATGTTCATAAATACTTTTTATTCATCTATTCAAGTTCAAATACATTTT
>BPLR01010409.1:0-55668 GCA_021605095.1 Caerostris extrusa | reverse complement strand
CTACGTATTGCCCCCTAAAAGTCAACGCCACGGAGCCTTCTACCTACGGGTGCGCCACGTCATAACTTCTACCTTGCTGCCGGGTGCTCCATCACTACAGAAGCTTGCCCCCTTTCCATTTAACCATGAGCCATATGGGTTTGGGCTGAACAGCCGAGTTTCTAGCTGGTGCAGCAGTTTTGGGTTCAGTGGATGTTTGTAATGGTTACTTTTACATTTTTAAACCGCAGGTCGTGTTCTCATATGAGTGTAAGACCGTCACGGAGCCCAGTCTGACTTCTACCCACAGGTGCTTCATCACAATAGAAGCTGCCCCCACTTTCCTTCAACCATAAGTCCCTACGGCTTCGTGGGCTTGGTCTAGATGTCCTATCAAAGGAATAAGAAACAACAGCAAAGTCTCTATAAAATAAAAATTGAAATGCGAGTAAAATAGCGTGTAGAATAAAGAGCATGATGTTAAGTATAAAAAATGATTTTTCAAAAAAGCAGTATTTTGTTCTCTAATTCAGCTGGCAAACACTTACACAGTTGTCTTGGATGCCTTAAGGCAAGCGCCCGCACCGACGTTACTCACTTAGCACTATCCAGGAGGTGCGTGTAGCTTAAAGATAAGCTAGGGATGCGAGGTAATACTATCCCCGCAACGCTCTGCGATTCTATGAGACCGGGACCTGTGGTTTAAAGGATGCTTCGAGCCACTAAGCATCCCTGGCACCGCCGGGACTCGAACCCGAAAACATGGGGTACCGAGCGACAGAGTGCCCTCAAAAAAGTATTATCAAAATCGGAATTCGGGCATTTGTATCGACTTGAATTTCAAAGGTAATTTAAAGTTTAAAGTCCTGCACTTGTTTCCAATCAGTTCCATTAAAAATCGATGTGTTTTGGAACAACAACAAAAACACCCAACCGAGATATTTGGCTCCAAAACCCACTTTCAAGGTCGCGAAACAAACGCCACCCACCCCTTCCCGCCCACGCAGACGATCCCATCCAGAACTCAACAGGCGACCCCGGATGCGGAGGAACACCCCTCCCCCGAACACCAGTTGCTGCCGGACACGACGATCGTGCCCAGAAGTTTATTTTTAGGATCCTACGTTTGAATTATTGATCCCGGCGCATCTCACATCGTATCTAGCTGTCGGTAGCGGCAGACGTCCTTTCTCCCGGACCAGGAAAAGCCGGATCTTTTCCCGGAACATCTCCTCTTCTTCTCTCTCTCTCTCTCTGCCCTTCCTCCGTTGATGGTGAGTACTATCTCTCTCTCTGCTATCTCATTAGCATAAGTGGATCATTCTTGATGATGCCCAAATATTGTGGCGTTTTAGATGGCGGGAAATCGTGTGTTGTTGAGAAATGTGCGGAGGTATACATATGAAAGACCGCGTGGGTGCTAGCTGGTTGCCATGGCAACTGCGGTGGTGGATGGACGATTCCCACTCGTCCCTGTCATCCTATTGTCGTTCGAATACCCGCTTCCATTTCACCTGAATGGATAATCCCCCGGCCGATATTTACAGTCGATTACAGACGATTTATTGAGGACTTTGTAAAAAAAATTGTTTCCTACACCGTTGATGGTGGTAGAATCATTCAATGTGGAGAATGTTGAAAGATGCAGTCAATGTATCGGAAGATTCCATTTGTTTTGATAAATGAATCCTTTTTAAAATTGAACCAAATTTCATTCTAATTTCTTTTTTCGTTTACTTTTATTTAAAAACATTTATATTTAGGATACATGCCTGATGACATTTTGACACAAAATACAGATATGTGTCAATAGATTCGAATATAAATAAATAATTCCAAATTAATAATTATTAATTAATAATTCTCCAAACTAATAATTTTAATTTCAAAATTGTTTAAATTCATTATTTATTTATTTATTTAATTAATTAAAATAATGAGATATAAACAGGATAATAATGAAAATAATGTGTGGGATTCGAGATTTGTTTATCCTGTTTGTCATTTCTTTTAAAAATTATATAAAAATATAGTTTTGTTTTAAATGATGTATCGTGTTTTTGATTAATGTCATACACATATCGGAAGATTCCATTTATTTTGATAAATGAATTTTTGGAAAATTGAACTAAATTTCTTTTCGTTTACTTTTTATTTAAAGACATTTATATTTATGATACATGTCCATTTGATTTGACACGAAATACAGCTATGTGTTCAATAGATTGGAATCTAAATAAATAATTCCAAATTAATAATTAATAATTCTCCAAGTTAATAATTTTAATTTCAAAACTGTTTAAATTAATTATTTAGTGAATTATTTATTTATTTAATTAATTAAAATAATGAGATATAAAAGGATGCCAATGAAAACAATGTGTGGGATTCGGAGATTCTTTTATTGTTTATCCTGTTTGTTATTTTTTTTTTTAAATTATATAAAAATATACTTTTGTTTTAGATGATGTATCGTGTTTTTAATTAATGTTATACACATATCGGAAGATTCCATTTGTTTTGATAAATGAATCTTTTAAAATTGAACCAAATTTCATTCTAATTTCTTTTTTTTCGTTTACTTTTTATTTAAAGACATTTATATTTAGGATACATGCTCATTAATTTTGACACAAAATACAGATATGTGTCAATAATAATGAGATATGTGTCAATAAGGATTCGAAAAAATAATGAGATATACATATAGCAATGAAAAAAATTTGTGATATTTGGGATTTATTATTGTTTATCCTGTTTGTTATTCTTAAAAATATAATATGCTTTTGTTTTAGATTATAACTTAAAATCATCGTTAGTTATCGTTAAACTTAAATTTCATCAACGTAAATTAATATTCTTAATTTTAAGAATATTAATTTACGTTGATATTAATTTAAATAAATAAGTTACAAACAGAAAAAATGTTTAAATATGTAATAAATTTCATTGTTGTTTAACAAATTATAAATTATTACGTCAATTGAGTAAAACCATGCAAGGATTCCATTTCATACCCAACCAGTAAATGCTTCCATTTCACCTGAATGGATAATCTACGGCTGATATTTACAGTTGAATTGATTTATTGAGGACTTTGTAAATAACTATTGTTAGTACACCATGGATGGTTGTAGAATATTTCAGTATTGATTAGAGAAAGATGCAGTCAATGTATCGGAAGATTCCATTTATTTTGATCAGTGAATCTTTTTAAAATGTAACCAAATTTTATTCTAATTTCTTTTTCGTTTACTTTTTATTTAAAGACATTTATATTTAGGATACATGCCCATTTAATTTGACACAAAATACAGCTATGTGTCAATTGATCTTCGAATATAAAATAAATAATTCCAATTTAACAATTAATAATTCTCCAAATTAATAATTTTAATTTCAAAATTGTTTAAGTTCATTATTTATTTATTTAATTGATTAAATTAATGAGATATAAAAAGGATGCCAATGAAAACAATGTGTTTGATTCGAGATTCATTATTGTTTATCCTGTTTGTTATTTTTTTTAAAAATTATGCAAAAGATACCTTTGTTTTAGATAATGTATCGTGTTTTTGATTAATACCATACACATATTGGAAGATTCCATTTGTTTTGATAAGTGAATTTTTTGAAAATTGGACCAAATTTCATTTTGATTTCTTTTTTCGTGTATTTTTTATTTAAAGACATTTATATTTATGATACATGTCCATTTATTTTGACACAAATACAGCTATGTGTCAATAAAATTCGAAAAAATAATTAGATATAAACAGAATACCAATTAAAATAATTTGTGGGATTCGGGATTTATTGTTGTTTATCATGTTTGTTATTTTTAAAACAATGTAAACTATACTTTTGTTTTAGATGATTTATCGTGTTTTTGATTAATGTCATACACATAATAATGAATCCTATATTTAAAATTTGTAATTCCAAAATACTTTTAAAGCATTCGATGTTATTAATTTCAAGTTGATGTATTAAGTAAATGAGTAGCAAACAGAAAAATGTTTAAATATATTAATAAGTTTCATTGTTGTCTAACAAATTAAAAATTATTACGTCAATTGAGTAAAACCATGCAATGCGCCATCTACTTTACCTAAATGGATAATCCACGGCCGATATTTACAGTCAAATTGATTTATTGAGGACTTTGTGAACAAAAATTGTTTCTTACACCTTTGATGGTGGTAGAATCATTCAATGTTGATAGAGAAAGATGCAGTCAATGTATCGGAATATTCCATTTGTTTTGATCAGTGATTTTTTTGAAAATTATAGGAAATTCCTTTTTGATTTCTTTCTTTTTTTTTTTTTTTTTTTGGTTTATATTTTATACTTATAATACATGTCCATTTATTTTGACACATCTCCTTCAAAAAAATACAGCTACGTGTCAATAGAATTTAAAAAAAAAAAAAAAAAAAAATAATGAGATATAAATAGGATACCAATTAAAACAATTTGTGTTATTCGAGGTTTATTACTATTTATCACGTTTGCTGTTCCTAAAAAAATATATATATGCTTTTGTTTTAGATGATATATCGTGTTTTTGTTATTATTATGTCATAGACATAATAATAAATCCTAATTTTAAATATAAATAAATAATTCAAATTAATAATTAATAATTATTTAAATTTTTAAATTAATAATTAATTAAGATTCAAAATTAAATAATTAAAATTATGAGATATAAATAGGATACCAATGAAAACAATGTGCAGGATTTCGGTTTTATTATTGTTTATCTTGTTTGTTTATATATTTATACATATATACTTTTGTTTAAATTATTTATTAATTATTAAATTTTCCTATGTTTTGAAATTAATATGGTTTTTTACATAGTTTTTTGTGAACAAATTTACTGTATCATTAAAAATTAATTTATTAGACGAAGAGTGTATATCTTTAGAAATCATCTATTAGAAATCATCGATTTTCTTTAAAAAAATAAATTTTATTATAAATTATTTATTAATTATTCAATTTTCCTATGTTTTGAAATTGATACGGTTTTTCATAGTTTTTTTTAAACAAATTTACTGTATCAGTAAAAATTAATTTATTAGACGAAGAATGTATAATGAAAGATGCAGTAAACGTATCGGAAGATTCTATTTGTTTTGATAAGTGAAGTTTTTGAAAATTTTACGAAATTCATTTTAATTTTTTTCTTTTGGTTTATATTCTATACTTATGATACATATCCATTTATTTTGACACATCTCTCTCAAAATACAACTACGTGTCAATAGAATTCAAAAAAATAATGAGATATAAATATGACAGCAATTAAAACAATTTGTGGGATTCTGGATTTATTATTGTTTATCCAGTTTGTTATTCTTAAAAAGGTATAAAATATAATTTTGCTTTAGATGATAGATCGTATTTTTGATTAATGTCATACACTTAATAATGAATTATAACTTTAAATATAAATAAATAATTCCAAATTAATAATTAATAATAAATAATAATTAATTTTTATAACTCCAAATAATTTCAAAACATTTAATATTCATTATTTCCCATTGTTACATTAAGTAAATAAGTAACAAACAAAAAATTTAAAAAAGAATTTAATGAGTTTAAGAGTTTAATGAGTTTTGTCTAATAAATTAACAATTATTACATCCATTTAGTAAAACTATTTAAACGAAATATAAATAAAAGGTGACAAACACAAACGTATGTTAAGTATATATTAAGAAATAACGTATTATGTTAAGTATATATTAAGAAATAACGTATTATGTTATGTATATATTAATATAAGTCGCTTATGTATGTTATGCATTCATATAAGTTGATATTTTTCTCCTTCAATTTTCAGTTTTGTCTCCTACTTAAAAATTATTTTCAATTCAAATTACTTATTATATTTTACATAATTGTTTGGTTTCAACTATAAAAACAATGTTTTTAAATTTTTTGAAATAAATAAATTTTTATTTTAATTTGAATTATTCATGTTCAAAAACTAAAAATGAGCAAGGAGCATAATATCAATAAGGAACGATAATAAAATATAAATAGGAAATGAATATAAATAAAATATAATTGAATATAAATAATGAACGACTCTAAATTACAATAAGAAAACTGCTTTTTTCCCTTGAGTTCTTGAAAATTAGAAATTAAATTCTAATGAGATAGAATGCTTCACTTTCATTAAATTATTATATAATTTTTGCTATTTAATTAATATGTAAAATCGGATGAAAAGTTTATATTAAATTCACGTAAAAAGAATACAACGTATTCAATTATAAGAACAAACAGAAATAGGTTGTACAACTATAATATTCCTTAAGAAAGAAATAATCTAATAGATGCCTGGGTTGGTAATTTTATAGTTAAACAAGTAATATATAAAAAAAAAAAAAAAATTAATGTCAATATCTACTTTTTTTTTCACTCTATAGCAGAAAAGTCCTTTAAAAATAAAGTTGAAATTTTCCTCTTACATCTGGCGCCATCTATTATTAGATACATACTTAAATCTAAAAAAAAAAAAAAAAATGAATTAATTAAATATAATGAATGATTTAATATTTGAGAAAACTGTATTAACATCCAGTGTCATCTACTACAAATTCAAAATAATGTATTTGAACTTGAGTGCATGAATAAGAAGTATTTAATTAACGATTGGAAATGTGAACAAGATATATATAGGGAAAGTGTGAGCTAATAGTAGGAATTGAAAAAAAAACGCTTAAAAATGTGTAAATATTACTTTTTCTTAATTAATTAATTTTAAAAATGTTAATATAATTTTATCTTTAAAGAAATCAATCAATACATTTTTGAAATTAAATGGGGAAAGCAAACAATTGGTTTAGTTTTACCAGAACTTTTTAAAAAACAAAACAAATTCGTAATTTATTAAAAAAAACTTTTCTGTTTTCTATATACCAAGAATAAATTAAAAAAGGATTCATAGGATACATTTAAAAATTTACTTAATTATTTACTTAAAATTTAAATAAAAACTTACTTACATTTATTTTTTTTTATTTTTAAAAATTTACTGAAAACATTAAGTAAAATGGATATTTACTTAAAAATAATTAAGTTTTTAAGTAAAAATCAATTTTTTGAAAAAAATTTCTTGATGACAAATAGACATAATCAAAAATCACTGTAATATTAATTTTTTTTTTTTTATTCAAATAAAAACTATAATTTTTAATAAGAGTTTACGATACACTCTAATAAGGTAACACTGTGTTCATATTCAATTATTTTTTAATTCATTATAATAAACTCATTTTATTCTTTTTAATTTTTTTATTTCAAGTTTTTAATTATTGTTAACATTATTGTTATACATTTTGTTATATTAACATAATTGCAATTAACAATAATGTAATGTATGACATTAAAATGTATAATAATAATATATAACTATAATGTTAATTATTGTTACATAGTACATTTTGTTATATTATCGATTTATATCAGTTAACTTACATTCACAAACTAATACACTGAATATAGATTTTAAACCATATTTAAAAACTTTCTTTAAATTTTGATTTCATATTCTTCATTTATTTTTCATAAAGTGACTGAAATGAAATATTTTGAAGTCAGACAACGTCTAGCTTCTTTTGCTAGCTATTAATATAATTCTGATAAAATTAATGTAGAATAATCCATAAAATTTCTAAGAAAACATTGTTTTTGAACAGGGGTGGCCAACCCAAAGGATCTTGAGGGCCACTTTGGAAAGGCATTTTAACCCGGTGTGCCGCCTATAAAATTATAGATCCCCTTATTAGATATAGACCCACTCTAGACATTTTTGGGAGTGAAAATGGAAACAGGATGAATTATTATTTTTTGTGTTTACTATTATTCTTACATATAATCATAGATACTATAATAACGATGATGCTAAAAGCACATTGCAAAGAAATATAGAACACTCAAAATGAAATATAAAAATATAAACGAAATAAAAAGAATGAAATCATTCAAAAATATTTATTTCACTCGAGCGATATGTGTTTCTCCACTCTTTCCCTCAGCTTTTGCAAATCGATGCGCGCTCATCATCAATTCGCAGAATACAATTTAATTATTCCTCGAACTCATAACTGTAAACTCATCCATAAAACAGGCACTATCTGCCCTCTATTCATAAGAATGTTATTTAAAAACCAAAATTCATTTTTCTCATCCTTTCGACAGTTCATTTTTTGAATAGGGGGATGCACACATAATTTTGTAATGCATTGATTTCCACTCCTTTAGCCATTATAAAATAAATATATTTTGTAATAGTGTGATACGTCTCACGGGCCGAGAAAATATTCATGCGAGTCGCATGCGACCCGCGGGCCACAGATTGGCCTCATCTGGCTTAGAACTTTGTAGATAAAAAGGACCCTAATCAGGCATTATTGTCCAAAGTAGAATATAATTTATTTTGGAATACTCTTCAAATCACTTTCGAATCGATTCCAAAAATTCTTAAATTAATCTGCATTGATAAGGAAAAAAAGAATGTTTCCAAAATCGTATATGTGTCGTAATAGAGCCATTCGTAGCAATTAAGACCTATTGATGCCCATCTCTTTATGCTTCTCGAAAAAGAAACTTCTTTTATTTGCAGAAAAATAAGTTGATTGGATAACCGAGGAACCATTAGCGCTATTCAGAAGGAAATATCTATAAAAAAATATCTGAATAGATTCATTCTGGGCAATGAATGGGCACTGAGCGTTAACAAATCAATGGTTTTTTTCCAAAGTTTAGCTCTGAATTCATTTAGTAAACAAAACCTGTAATAGCCAGGGTGATTATAATTAAAGACCCCCTTGCAAAATGCTGTCGAAAAAGAATCCCTCGTCACAATAAGTTCAAATTTGAACTGAATGTACTTGAAGAAGTGGATAACAGTACGGTATCAGAAAAAAAAATTCAAAAGTGTATTAATAGATGACGCTGCACGCGGCCTAAAGAAAGTGAATTCGGTTGCCAGTGATAGTCTGAATCAAATGACAAAGTTATTGAGCATGAGTTGCACATTAAACCCACTGCAGTGTTCAATGTGCTGGATGGTTTCGATTTTTGGACGGAAAAAATGACTTCCAAGTCATTCAGCAGTGGCACTGTGAGGGAAGGCCCATCCACCATGGCTAGGTATACCTAATCGGATTGAAAAAATAGGAGGAACTTTTTTTTTGAGGCCATACCGTCTCCCCCGTCTTCAAGTATGTTCCGTTCAAATGTGGACTCATTGTGATGAGTGGTTCTTTTTTGGACGGCATTTTCAAAATATGACTTTAATTATAATCACCTTGTTTTTTTTTATGGATTTCGCACTCATAAGAGAAAAATAATTCAAATCTATATATATTACATGCGTGTCACATATATATTAATGCGTTCAGTCAAAAATAAAATTATTTATTATTTAATTATTTTGAACACTATACATACATATAAATTAAATTAAATAAATAATAAATAAATTAATTAATACACTTTGGAACTTTTTTTGATGCAATACCGTTTCCTTCTTCAAGTATCTTCAATTCAAATCTGAACTCATTGTGACGAGGGGTTCTTTTTTGGTAGCATTTTGAAAGTCGGACTTTAGTAATTATAATCACCTTGTACTTTTCCATTCATTTAATTACTATGGGCCAATTTAAAAAACAATTTAATTTGCATTTCAAACAATTCAGAAAATTTTACATTTTAGAAATGGCTTATTTTAAGAAAGTGTGTACTTTTCATAAAACAAACAAAGAACACAAAATAGTGTGCTTTGTTTTGAAACGATGTTTTTTTCTTTTTGTATGTTAAAAATTATATTTCCCTTCCAATTTATTGTTAGAATTTTTATTAACTGTATTAACATGTGTTTATAGAAATGTACATTTAGTAAATCTATTTTTTGATTGAAATTTTTGTTTCATAGATCTTAATAAATCCTACAAATGAGCTATACCTGTTAAGTTTCTTAATTAGAATCTCAATAAGAAAATCAGAAATTAGTCAATTCGACATAATTTCTATTTTATACTCATGTTTTTAATTTAAATTTGTAATAAATAGAATTATTACAAATTTCATGGAATTATATGAAAATAAATAAAGGGAATTATAAAAATAAATGGAATTAAATGTATTAATATTAAATGAAATTATTTATTTATTTATTAAATAAATGGAAATATGTGAAATATTAATCAATGCTTTCTAAAAATAGGCTTTTATCATAACAATATTTCAGAGCAAGTATGTTAATATTATTAAAAATTAATAATTAATTAAAATTTTAATAATTAAATAGTTTTAAAACCACCATTTAAAAATATAAAACAAACTTGTAAATTTATGATAATGTTTCGCTGCCATTTTAATAGTTTAATTTCTTCTTTAGTATAAAGATAAAACCAGTTACCTTTAAAACACACTCCAGGGAAATATTCCTTTTTTCCTTAAACTTTTATGGTTACAAAGCAGCTCTTCAAGGTTCAACCCTGGATAATGTTTAATTTGTGTAAAAAGACCGTATTTATGCAAGCAAATGGTCGCAAAAAAAAAACAAAAACGATTATTGATAGTAAAAAAATTATTTCCTAAGCTTTATATCACTATAACAAAAAGACAATTGTAAATATTTACATTCGCGATTTCATATAAAAAATTATTTAAAACTTAAATCAATATATTTTAAATTTAATAAACAAAATTAGATATTTCTGAAAATATTAATCATTCTTTAAAAACGAGATTTTTTTTTTTAACTATGGAACCAAATTTACTGGATCAATGATTATTAATTTATTAGACGAAGACTCTATATCTTAGAAATTGTCGCTTATCTTTAGAAATCATCTCAAATCATCTATTAGAAATCATCGATTATCTTTAAAAATTAAATATCATGAATAAAATTAATTAATTATTTATCTTTCTTATTGTTTTAAATTTATATGGTTAGAAATTAAAATAAGATAAAAGATATTATTAAAATGTTTCATCATTCTTTAAAAGACGAAGTTTCTTTTTCTACTATAGAACCAAATTTACTGGATCATTAAAATTAATTTATTAGACGAAGAGTGTATATCTTTAGAAATCATCGCAAACTAATTATTAAAGTTTCTTAACTTTTGAAATTTTATATAGTTTTTTACATAGTTTTTTTTTTAAACAAATTTACAGTATCATTAAAAATTAATTTATTAGACGAAGAGTGTATATCTTTCTTTGAAATCATCGCAAATCGTCTATTGAAATCACTGATTTTCTTCAAAATAAATTTTATTATAAATTATTTATTAATTATTAAATTTTCTTATTTTTTGAAATTGATATGTTTTACATAGTTTTTAAACAAATTTACTGTATCTTTTAAAAATTAATTTATTAGACTGAAGAGTGATAATGAAAGAGTGCAGTAAATGTATCGGAAGATTCACTGGTTTTTAATAAAAGTGGAAAAATTTAATATTTTTTTAAAAAAATTTAATAAGGATTTTTTTAAATTTTACGAAATTCATTTGAATTATTTATTAATTATGAAAGTATCTTATGTTTTTTAGAATTTATATCTTCGAATTTAAAATACGATTAAAAGTTTTATTGCAAACGTATTTTATAGTTATATCCATTGCTTCACCCAACTGAATGGCATTGAAGAAAAAATTGAACCAAATATAACAATAATAATTTATATTCAACTAGATGAAATCACTTGATGTTGACTGACTACAGAAAATAGAAACATATCAGTGAAACACGGAGAGAAAAATTGTCAAAACACTGCAAATATCACATAACGATTAAAAATGATCTGCAACTGTCAAAAAAGCTCAAAAATAAAAAGAAAGACTTAAATGTAAAATACTTTAATCTCTTGCTGGAGAGAACTTTAAAAGTATTTAAAAAAAAGTAAATAAACAAAATGAAAAAACAAGGATTTTACCATTTAAAATAAAAGTATTTTTTTCAGTTTTTAGGATCAGATAATAATACTTTCTTAACAAAATGATTAGATTTTTAAAGTCATATTATAGTTTTAAAATTTAAAGAATCCAAACAAATCTCCTGAAATGTGTATATATTGATAGATAAACAAAGTGCATTTACTTCATATAGTTTAAAAAACCTTTTCATTCTTAAGTGTAATGTCTACTGTATTTAATTACTAAATAAATTTTATATACCCTTTTGCCAAAAGGAATTCTCGTGCTTTGACCTATAGACTGTGCCCAGCTACTTTCGACCTTTTGAGTTTGCACTTAACCTTATAAAACAGGCATCTTAGAATAACTACTTCTACAGTTTTATTATAGTGTTTCAAAAAGTTAAAACATTAAACCAATCCTATTTTTGATGATACCCGTGATATGCAGAATCAAACTATAAGCATATTTCCGAAAGCTTCCAATGTGGAGTTCTGCAAATATTTGAGAAAATAGATAAGGGGAGGAGGGATGTGAATCGAATTTTATGTGGTATGTGAGTACCTTAATCGGTGTGCCGTTTTGGCGCCTTCATACCTGTTCTGGTAACCGACGACAGTACGTGCAATCCCATCGAGCATGTTTGGGATGCTGTGTGAAACCCTGTAGCATACTATGGTAACCAAAGTCCCACTTTCAAAATGCTGTCCACAACGATGTGAAACGTTTTTCACATTTGAGGAACGGAAAGAGACTCGAAAAGAAGGGGAAAACGGAACGACATCAAAAAAAGTTCCAAAGTGTAAGGAACAGAGCTGTGAGCTGCCTAAAGAGAAAGTAAAATTCGACTGCCAGGGATAGTTTGAATCGAAATGATGTAACGTTTTTGGGATGAGTAAAGCACATTCAACCAACTCGCTGAGAGACCAATGCTGCATGGATGATATATTTAAAAGCATGAATGTCCGAGTGGCGGCGCTCTGGGCTCGGAAACCCACAGGTGGTCGGGTTCGAGTCCCGGCGGCGCGTGCGATGTTTGTAGTGGTTCGGAAACCACACTTTCTAAACTGCAGGTCCCGATCCTTTACCATGATCGTAGAGTGCTTTCGCGGCATTGTTATCTTTCGCGTCCACTTATCTCTCAAGTGACACGCGCATGCAAAGTGAGTAACGTCTGTGCAGAGTCGCTTTGCCTTAAGGTGCATCCAAGACCAAGCTGCCCGGCGGCGTTTGCCAAGAAGCTGCATTGGAGCACAAAAATATTTAGAGCTGGCTCAAATGGGAGCAATGTGACTCGAAATTGTTAAACAATGTCAGAAAAAATGGGGTTGAAAGAGGCCTCCTCTGTCAATATGGTACTAATTCTAATCTCACTTTCTGTTCTGGGTTTCAACTGCTGCCTCTGCATTGAAGATGGCAGCTTCCTCATCTGAGACATTTTAGAAAGGCATCTTTCTTTTAAAGGCTAGCATGCTTCTTTCCTCAACTGAACTAAAGACTTAAAAGCAGAGATGCACAGATCTTTTAATCATAGAATAAAAAAGGAATCGATTAGCATGTGTCCTTTTCTGGGCCGCTACAATTGGAAGGGCTTTACATTCTGGCGAAGTATATTTTTCTCACGAGTGAGAGTTTTAGCATTTTATTTTCAGAAGAGGAAGATGGATATGGCTATTCAAAAAAATATATAATAACAATCCAGAATCACTCAAAAATTTGACAGCAGGTCTAGTTTTATTGTGGTTAGTTATATCCTGATGCAATGAGTGTTTTGTGACTCGTGAGAACAACCTGTCATCAAACGGATAGCAGATAGATCGGTAACATGCATGTCTCGTGCGACCTACAATATGGCCGAAAACAATTGCGTATTTGAATATTAACCACCAGATGTCGCTGTCTTAAATCAAATTATGTAGAACATCAGCTGAGAAATGTCTACCCACCAAGAAGTGAGGGGAAAAGCCGGACAAATCTTTCACCGACTGATTTTCTTAGTTGAAAGTTTTTCGGAGAACAAAAAGTTGTTAGCTCCTACTACGATGATGTGCTAAAAGTGAGCCATTTTCCGCGGTTTCTTGAAGTGACTTGAATAGGCTTTGAGAGTTTCATCCAAGTTTCTTTCAAAGGAACTCTTATAGTTTGTTTACAACGCTGTGATAATTCAATGTCTGCCCTTCAACTTGTTTTAGAGTTTAGATTCCATTACAAGTCGAGAATTTGGTGTTCCGACCCTTAAAGTAAATTGAAACATGGATTTATCGCGCACTTAGATCAAATTTTTATTATTAATCTATTTTTCCTTACTTAACCATAGTTCAGTATTTGTATAAGCACAACAATATCACGGACACACACACGCATGGTTATATATATATAGTTTTGTAAATAAAAATTGAGTGAATTTGAAATTAGGTTTTATAGCTCAACATAGGTCGAAACGTTACAGGCTAAACAACCCTATATCAGTAAAAGAAAATCCTCCTATGAAATCTCATCCGTGAAAATCCAGACAGATTTTTGCATACTAGATATTAATGTGTCAGGATATGTGGTTGATGAAAGCGACGAGTTCATCTGGCTCTAAACCGGTTGTTTTTCTAAAATGCAAGAATTGATAGTTTATCGCAGTAATTTCTTAATAATGTAATGACAATATAATTGAGATTAAACTAAACCTCATTACTGAACTATATATTAGTTTGAACCCAAACTTTAGATTGAACTCAACTCATCTGAAATCTTGATTTACAACTTGTATTAACATTTTTTTTCCCAGAAAACAAAAATGATTTAAATTAAAATGTATCCCACTGAATATTTCAATTTGTTTAATGGACCTTGATGTTTCTGTGGCCAGTATGGCTTGGATGATAGCTTCTCAAAAAAAAGTATTATATGTCTTTGAATTTATATTGCTTATATCATTAATTATAAAATACCATAAACCAAATTTTGAATAGCTCCTGAGCCCACCTTGTGTTTCTGCTGCTCGGGCCAGGCTTTGGGAAGTCAACAACGTTACCTTCACAAAGCTCGCCGAAGAGGCACTGAACAAATGGGTTTAACCCTGGGTCCAAAATGAGTGGGCAACCCTTTACGAAATAATTGCATGCAACAATTTAAGGAAAATTCTGGCTGATCCTTTACATGTAAATAGCTTCTATGTCCGCTGTAATAAAACCATTCTTTATGAGATCTCCCCTCGCAATGGAACGCATATTGTTCCTCTCCTCAAGTGCAGTGATTGCTGCAAAATCCTGGGCCTTCCACCTTGCCAGTTATGTTATCCACGGCACTGCCCCATGTTTTCCGCCTGGCTTTCTTGGGTTATTAATTAAGAGGTATATTTGCTTTGTCATTCGGATTTCGAGGTGGGTGGTGAAATCTGCGCACTATACCTCCTCTCCACTTTCCATTGTTGATGCCTGATGGAATTTTCTTAAATCACATGTGATTGAAACGCACTTAATCTCAGGAAGATTGAGGCCGATAAAGGCTGGGCGTTGCTACCACTAGTCTAGAACAACGTTGTGACTTCTTACTACAATTTAATGCATTTCGACACAAAGAGGTGGCTGCCAGTTTGGGGTTTGTAAATTGTTGTAGCCGTTGAAATTTTGTTGCTTAGCGCACATCGGGTCGTTTGTGGTTGATCCCTTTTGAATTTTTATTTAATTAATATTTTGAAAAATAAATGTTTATTTGAATGAAACACAAAACACAATATTTCCATACACAAGTTTGCATGATAGAAAATGAGCATGCAATGTTGTTTGAGACTTGTAATCGAGCTCTCAGCGATCTGGCGTTAGGTAGCACATTGTTTCGTTTTCGTGTCCGTGCGGTTGCTTGATATTTGTGTTACCTGAATCAAACAAAAAGCTATTGTCTCACTATATTTTTGTAACCGTAAATGACCGCAGAGGGAAAATAAGAGGTTGAGTGTGTGGTAATCAACCTTACACAGTTAAACAGAGTACCTCCTTCAAAATTATTGTGTCGTGGAAAAACTGACAGATTTCTATCTAGACATTAATGCCTGGATGTGGTTTGGATTTAAGGGTAGCTGACTGAGATGTAGCTCCTTGCAGACAGGCTGTATTTCTAAAGAAGAACTGATAGTACACCTCAGCACTTTTAATAACAATGATTTCACATTACAGAGAGATTGAGCCGCAACCCCTTCTTCCCTTAGAAATACGTTTGTAAATCTTTGATTTCAAATTATATTAATATTTTTTCCTAAATAAACATTAAATTAAAAATATATCTGACCGGAATTGTCAAATTGGTAATAACGGAGCCCGCAGATTCGCACTCATATTTACAATTGTAAAAAGCACATAATATATTTGAAACTGCTTTTTGAATTATTTCCAGTTGGTATGCATATAAATATCCACATATATTATAAAAGATTATAAATCTAAATTAGAATATTCCAGCCAACTTCCGCGTGTTAAAGTCGTTATTACCCTTAAATAACAAATCTCGGCTTCGCAAAGTTCTCGCTTAGCGATACGGGAATCAACTGTGGTTTAACTCAATCCAGATGAAAATCCCTTTACGAAATACTATATGCACTTCTAATGGATAATTCATGACCTTCTTTTGTTAGTAAAATGATGGAGGAAAAGTCCAGCGTAGAGGTAAATCATGCTCTTAAGTGAGTCGGGTCGTGTAATGCAAATTGTTATTATTGATTTCCTTCTTTTCGTCGTGGTGCAGATATAAAATTCATTTCTACCTTTACAGTGTCGTGCATTCGACGGACCGCTTCGCGTTAGCGTGCCCTTGCTTTTTTCGCAAAAAAGGTAATTAAGAGTGTATTGTTTGCTTTAATGTCAAAGCTTGATTTTTTCGTGGTGGGCGGAGGAGTAGCGCTTGGCAACTGGTGTCTTCTCCTCCCCACCTTCTCCTGCTGATTGGGATGGAATTTTCGCAACGCCACATCGAAATGCATTTAATCTGTCAGAAGATCGAGTCGACATTAAGTATTGAGCTGCCACCGAATAACACCAGGACTCTCTTTGGATGATTTGAAGCATTTGGTGTATTCTCGAATATGAAAGTATGAGTGGACGCTAGTTTTGAAAATTGGAATTCGTTGTGGCTGTTCGTAGTTTGATTATTTAAACGAACGTCAGACGTTGTGGTTTGATCCCTGCTTGAATTTTTATTTAATCAATATTTTGAGCCAATTTCGTTTCTTTTCTATGAGATGTGAACGTAAGAACACATTTACAGACAACTCGGAAGCAGAGAAAAATATTATTTAATTATATTACTTTGGCCGAGTGCTGAGCCATCTGGCGCGTTTGGTGGCAGAACTTAAGTACTGGAGGTCAGTCAAGAACTGTAGGTGCCATGGATGGTGATTCGGAATTCACTTTAAACAGGGCACGGTCTAATTAGCCCTTGTGAAAAACAAATGACCGTAGGGTAAACAAACCAGGAGATTGGGAGTGGAGCTACCAACCTACTTCTGAGAGCTTGATGGCCGAGTAGCTAGCGGTCTGGTGCTTGGTACCACAAGTTCGATTCCCGCAAGTGACATGGATGTTTGTAGTTTTTCGGAATCCACTTTTAAACTGTAGTTCCCTGTCTAATATGATTGCAGTGCGTTGTGATTCTAATGTTATTCGCTTCCGTAGCATATCTTCAAGCAACACGTGTTCCTTGTTGGTGCTAAATGAGTAACAGCTGGTATGAGTAAAAAAAATTAGTAACAGCTTATGGCATAAATTTTAACAGTCTCTGAATTGAAAGCTGCATTAGAACAACAATCTACTTCATAAAAAAAGGAAATTTCCGTTTCTGAAGTATCACTAGAAAACAGCACAGAATCTCATTTTAGATACGTGTGAAAATGGTCTTGGCTCGTAGCAGTTAAAGGACACAGCTTTGGCTTGTACCCGGCTGGAATTCTTAAGAATTTAGTTAATTTTAGTAGTTTTTCTTGAATTTTAATAGTTCATTAAAGTAACTTTTTAATAATAATGACTTTATTATTGAGGTTGAACTGAGCCCCTTACCTTTGGTCTATTTCGGAATCTCAATTTAAAACTTATATTAATATTTTTTCCCAAAATAAAATTATTAAAACTAAAATGTATCCAATTGAATTATTTGATATTCTATTACAACGCAGCCTGGTAGTTTCAGGAAACACATTTGCCAATTCTAAAAAGCACATAATATACCTGCTATGAATTTATATTCTTATGGTATCATTATTTATAAAATACCATAAATCTAAATTAGAACAATCCATCCAAACCTGCGTTAAAGTCGTTAATACAAAATAACAACGTTGTAATTTCACAAAGCCTCGCCGAAGTGACACTGGAACAAATGTGGTTTAACCCTATCCAGACGAAAATCCCTTTAGGAAATACTGCAAGCACACTTATGGAAAATTCATGACCTCTTTGTTATATGTGTGTATGTGCAACACACATTGTGACGTCCAGCGTATAAGCCATTCCTTTACGAGCTCCCTCGCATGGAACGACATTGATTTCCTCTCTTCCTCTCAAGTGCAGATATAAAATCTCATTTCTGCCTTTTGCCAGTTGAAATCCACGGTGACTGCTTTTGCGTTGTTCCGCCTGGCTATCTCGAAGAGTTAATTAAGAGTATTGTTTGCTTTACGTCGTTTGATTTCGGGGTTGGCGGGGTGAGCGTTTTGCAACTGGTGTCTTCTCCCCACCCACACCACTTTCCTTTGCTGATTGGGATGGAATTTTCTATTCACATATCGAAATGCATTTAATTCAGAACATCGAGTTGATATTATGTTGCGACTACTCGAATAACATTGTGACTTTTTGATGATGAAGTATTTGGTGTATTTCGAATATTTAAAGAGGTGGATGCTGGTTCGGGAATTGGAATTCAGTGCATGTTGATATCTGATTATTTACATTGACGTCGGGATGTTGGGATTGATCATGTGTGAATTTTATTTAATCAATATTTAAAAAAAAAAAATTCTCTTTTTAAGATGTACACAAACACACATTTATACACAAATTTGTAGAGAGAAAATTTTATAGGGTTATATTAATTTAGCCGAGTGATTAGTGATCTGGCGTTTGGTGGCACAGGATTGGTGTTGGAATCTCAGAGGTGCCATAGATGCTTGTTCCAAATCAAATGTTCGGAATCCACTTTACACCAAAAAAATCAGTCTTATTTTCCCTCTTGTAGACCAAATGCCAGAGAGAGATAAACCAGGGAATTAGTAGTAGAACCATCAAACCTACTTTAAAAAGAAAATTCTCCTGTTTAGAAATTACAGCCAGGAAAAACATGGCAGATTTCATCTCAGCCATTAATGTCTGAATGTTTCTAGCTGGTAAGCTGAATGAGACAACCTTGAGAGAGAACCATCTGGAATTCTTAAGAAGAATTTATAGTTTTTTTTACAGTAATCTCTCGCCATATATTAATCCTAATTAATAATAAGGATTAATATAACTGAGACTGAACTGCACCTTTGCCTCGGAATATTTCTGAATCCCGATTCCTTGTATTAATATTTTTACCGAAAATAAAATATTAAATTAAAATATATCCCATTGAATTATGCCATATTCTATTATAATGGAGCCTGGTAGTTTCATGTCATACTTGCTAATTGGAAAAAGCATATAATATAACTGCTTTAAATTTATATTCTTGCTGGTATCGTTATTTATAAAATACCATAAATCCAAATTAGAATATTCCCAGCCAATTCTGTGTTCAAGTCGTACAATACTTAAATAACAACATTGTAATTTCACAAAGTCTCGCCGAAGAGACACACTGGAACAAATGTGGTTTAACCCTATCCAGATGAAAATCCCTTTACGAAATGCTGCCTGCACACTTATGGAAAATTCATGACCTCTTTGTTATGTGTGTGTGTGTGAGCAACACACACTGTGACGTCCAGTGTATAAACCATTCCTTTATGAGCTCCCTCGCATGGAACGACATTGGATTTCCTCTTCTTTCCTCAAGTACAGGTATAAAAATCTCATTTCTACCTTTGCCAGTTGTGCAATCCACAGTGACTGGCTTGCGTTTTCCGCCTGGCTTTCACAAAGTTAATTAAGAGTATTGTTTGCTTTACGTCGCTGGATTTCGGGGTGGGTGGGTTGAGCGCTTTGCAACTGGTGTCTCACACCCACCCCACTTTGCTTCGCTGATTGGGAATGAATTTTCTAATCACATATCGAAATGCATTTAATTCAGAAGATCGATTTGGTATTATGTTGCTACTACTATTCGAATAACGTTGTGACTTTTGATGATGAAGTATTCAATGTATTCAAATATTTAAAGAGGTGGATGTTAGTTTGGGAATTTAAAATTCGTTGCATTGTTGAAATTTCGTTATTTAAATGAACATCGGGGTTTTTATCTTGTGTGAATTTTATTTCATCCATATTTTAAAGGAATATATTTTTTTATTTTTAAGATATAAACACAAACACACATTTATACACAAATTTGTAGAGAGAAAAATATTATGGAATTTTATTAATTTAGCCGAGTGATTAGCGATCTGGCGTTTGGTGGCACAGGTTTGGTGTTGGAACCCCGGCGGTGCCATAGAAGCTTGTAGTGGTTCGGAATCCACTTTACACCAAAAATTACAGTCTTATTATCCCTATTGTAGACCAAATGCCAGTAGAGTGATAAACCAGGAAGTTAGTGGTAGAACCATCAAACCTACTTTAAAAAGAAAATTCTCTTGTTTAGAAATTACAGCCAGGAAAAACATGGCAGATTTCATCTTAGCCATTAATGTCTCAATTTTTCTGGCTGGTAAGCTGAATGAGACAGCCTTGGGAGAGAGCCATCTGGAATTCTTAAGAAGAATTGATAGGTCCTTACAATAATCATCGTCATATATTAACCCTAATAAATAATAAGGATTAATATAACTGAGACTTAACTGAACCCCTTTTGCGTCGGAATATTTCTGAATCTCGATTCCTTGTATTAATATTTTTCACGAAAATAAAATACTAAATCAAAATATATCCCATTGAATTATGCCGTATTCTATTATAATGGAGCCTGGTAGTTTCATGCCATCTTTGCTAATTGGGAAAAGCATATAATATACACGCTTTTGAATTTATATTCTTCTGATATCGTTATTTATAAAATACCATAAATACAAATTAGAATATACCAACCCAACTCTGCTTTAAAGTTGTTAATACTTAAATAAGAACGATGTAATTTCGCAAAGCCTCGCCGAAGTGACACTGGAACAAATGTGGTTTAACCCTATCCAGACGAAAATCCCTTTATGAAATACTACATGTCACTTCTGGAAAATTCATGACCTCTTTGTTATGTGTGTGCAACACACTTCGTGACGTCCAGCGTATAAGCCATTCCTTTATGAGCTCCCTCGCATGGATCGACATTGGATTTCCTCTTCTTCCTCAAGAGCAGATATAAAATCTCATTTCTGCCTTTGCCAGTTGTACAATCCACGGTGACTTGCTTGCGTTTTCCGCTGGCTTCTCAAAGAGTTAATTAAGAGTATTGTTTGCTTTACGTCGTTTGGATTTCGGGGTGGGCGGGGTGAGTGCTTGCAACTGGTGTCTCTGCCCCTTCCACTTTCCTTTGCTGATTGGGATGGAATTTTCTAATCACATATCGAAATGCATTTAATTCAGAAGATAGAGTTGATATTATGGTTGCTACCACTGAATAACGATGTGACTTTTGAGGATGAAGTATTTAATGTATTCCGAATATTTAAAGAAGTGGATGTTAGTTCGGCAATTGGAATTTGTTGAATGTTAAAAATGCGGTTATTTAAAATGAACATCGGATCGTTTGGGGTTGATCCTGTTTGAATTTTATTTAATTAATATTTTAAAAGTTTTTATTTTTATTTTTGAAGATTTAAACGTGAACAAACATTTAAACACAAATTTGCACAGAGAAAAATGTGATGTAATTATATAAGCATAATATTTATTATTATATAAATTATCATAAAGCTATCCACAGCTACCATAGTTCTCTACCTCTCAATTCTGCTTCATCGCAGTTTACTGATGTTCTGTGAAAGTTTTAATCTTTTAGAGTTCTAACCAAGTTCTGCTAATTTTTATTTTGAAAAGACTTTATATATCAGTTGTTGACAGAAGATCCCTTCAATAGAACTACGTCGGGGATCCTAGATCACTGTGCAGCCTGATAGCCAATTTGCTAACAGTCTGGCCTTCGATACCACAGACTCTAGGTTAGAATCCTGGCGGTGGCATGTATGTTTGTTAGTGGATCGGAATCCACGTTAAGCGGTAGGTCCTGGTCTAATTAGACTAAAGTATGGAAGAAAATGGCCGTAGAGCGACAAGCCAAACCTAGATCACCTGTCACGTTGTGTACGTCTGACAGTGTTTTTATATTTAATTAGGTGTCATATAGCAATCAGTTCTAACGAACTTCCTTTTACCACTTTTCAGTGCCTTACTATCCATTGTAATGAAGTTCTATATATATCTCTCTTTGTCGAAAAAAAAAAATATGGCAAACATGCTTAATTCGTCATATCTATTAATTACTATTACATATTGAGCAAGGCAAGAAATATGTCACAGTTCATTCTCCAAACCTGTTGATGGAGTGATGTGTTATATAGAAATTCATAATTCTTGACTTTCGTTAGAGAGATGCCGTGTGCCAAATACGGCATACATACGTTATATCAAACGTTATCCGTTATGTACAAAAACTAACATTATCCATACTTTAAATATTTTAATTGTATGATGGCGTACAGACAACTTAATTACAAAACATGCTATAACAAATTAAAATTCAAATTTAATATATTAACTATTAAACTGGTCCGTCGTATTTGTTATATGTTTCTTTGACAGTCCCCCATTCCAACTGCATTCACATAATCATGTATTTCCATGTAAATATCAGTTGCAGACTGCCACTCCGTCAATGTAATAATTCATACCCCTTACTGAACTATCTCCTCCCATTGTACTCAACTTCTACAACACTATAATAAACACTTCAAGTCTATTTGATAGGCTATCCCATCAAAGTCAAGCAATCACCATAGACTTCTCCCCACTATAATGCGTCTTCTGCATTTAATGACCACATTTTCTCCCCGCTGTTGCGTACCCTGATAAGGGGATCAGTTAGTGGCCTCCTCCCCCAGTGCAATATAACTTAGAGGGGTGAAACCAACCTGTTTCAGATAAGGACGAGGACATGATGTGATCACGCAGGGTGGTTCGTACATACCCACCGGGTAAGTGGCGATGTATGCTGTAACTGCAACTGTATCAGTCGGCGACATCAAATGTGGGAAGCATCTAGGGTATTGGAGATGGGCTGGGTTGTCCTTGTCAGGAATGTTCTCTTTCGGAGATGGTAATTGTGGATCTTGTTGTATTGGGAGGATTTCTGCTTGATGGAAGGTGTCCGCACGAATGGTTTTCTGAAAAGGAATAGTGGGAGTAATTTTGTTTTGCACACATGTAGTTGAAGGTAAAACAAGTAATATAAAAAAAAAAATTAAAGTCAATTCCTACTTTTTTTTTCACTATATTACAGAAAGTTCTTTACAAATAATTTTCATTCACTGTTTTTAAGTTTATCTGGCACCATCTATTGGTAGATATATGCAACTTAAATTTAAAAAAATAAAATTATTTACTGAATTAATATTTGAAAAAAATTGTATTAACATCACGTGTCATCCCCTACAAGTTAAAAAAATGTATTTGAACTTGAATGGATGAATTAAAAGTATTTTATTAATGATTGCAAATTTGAACAAGATATGTCTAGGGTGAGTGTAAGCTAATAGAAGGAATTGAAAAAAGGGTTTTATGAATAAGTTTATTTTAATATACATAAGAAAAGAAACCCTGAGATATTTTAAGTTATTTATCGACTTATATAAAGATAAATTTATTAAAGTTAACAAAAACTTTGATTCTATCATAATGTTTTATTCATTTTATGATTACAGTTTTCAACAAGTTAGAAAACATTTGATAAATATATAGAAAGTAATAAAATCCACAATATATATATATATTGTGGATTTTATTATGTAATGGCAATTCTTTGATGAAAATGAATGTTGAAAATGACAAACAAATATTGATAAAGGAATAATTATAAATAATGAACGAAAGTTGATAAATGAAGTATGAACAAGGCTGAATCATAAATGAATAATGACATATAATGAATGAATAATGATATATAACGCATGAATAATGATACATGACGAACGAATATTATTAAATGACGAATTAATAATAATAAATGCTCAATGAATAATAAAAAATGAATGAATAATGATAAAGGACGTGCGAATATTAATAAAAGACAAATGAATAATGATAAATGTTCAATGAACAATAAAGAAAAATGACGAATCAATAATGATATATGTTGAATTAGTAACAAAAAATTGACGATTGAATAATGACAAATGACAGACGAATATTAATAAATGACAAATGAATAATGATAAATGTTTAATGAACAATAAAGATAAATGACGAATCAAAATGTAAAATAGTTCTCACTTACTGATTCTTAAAAATTTTTTGACAGTTAGTTCATCTTACCAGAAATGGAATTAGAAATCAATGTCATTTTTATATTAAATAAGCCTCATGTGGATTTTGTAATAGATCATCCTTTTGAATTTTGTATAAAATATGCAATTATTTAGAAACACAAAATATAAATGCAAAAAATTGTAATTTTTTTTTTAGATCGTGGTTAATGAATGTATTTCTCAAAATCCATAACTATTTTTAACGTTGTAACGTTATTATATACATTAGCGATTGAAAAATGTATTTAAATTTTTTTTTTTTTTTTTAAAAATTTGTGTTAAGAGAATCTGTGTTATTTTAATTAATAAATCCTTTCATTACGCAAAGTAGTGCTTTTAAAACTTAAAACTTTTCTGCTCTCAAATACCTTTAATAATAATGAATATAGTTTTATCTTCTACCTCTTTAATAATTAAATGCCATAGTAACTTTGGTAGCATAATAATTCAACGACGAGACATTTTTCAGCTTTTCTTTGTGTCTTCTACTGTCGGCGTTCGCAAACCAATTTTAAGTTTGAAACCAACGACAATAATGAGGAAAAGCGAGTAGAGTGTTAAAAGCTCATATTATTATTTTTTTAAATATTGGCCTTTGAATATAATAATCTGGATACAAAATGTTTAAATGGTTATGAAATAATTAATCAAATGATGTTAAAAATGATCATACTTTGTTATCATTTTAATATTCAACTAATAACATTCAATTTTAAATTTTTTGTTCAATAAATTTATATTATTACATTTTTATCTGTAAAATTGATTCACATGTTTTTGTAAGTTTAATGTTATCACTTACAATGAACCACAGTTTAAAGATGAATGAATAATAACATTAAGGTAAACGTGTATCATTCCGCATGCACATATGGAAAAAATATAGGAAATATGTATATGCTACGAATGCAATGAATGAATTCAAGCTTTCAGAAAAAGGAAATTCAATCATTATATGCACAATGTTATCCCAGACGTTAAATCCTGTCTAAATTTATGTTCAGTTTGAAAATTTTTTATTAACTATTTTTTTATTTGGTTAAAAAAATAATAGTGTTCCATTCATGTCCCAGTGGTATCTCACATAAATAGCTTGGAGAAAGAATCAAGTTTAAATCCACTTATGACATACATAGCAGCTATTACTTTTAAATATCTAAAAATACATCACTCGTAACTCGAGCATATAGATTGTAGAAAGGCCCCTTTTAAATCCGTTCATGGCAGGTTTTAAAATCATTACTAAAAAAATATGGAGATTTGATGGTAATTGAGATAACGTAAGTAAATATCTTGCATTGGTTAATAACCTGCTGCTCCTTTATATAACAGGCAGATGCTTGGTATTTACCCCTGAAATCTTTATCGAAAAGCTATGTATTTTTATCATTATCCGTCCATATCATAATCAGCCTGTGCTATTTATAACATTTTTACTTGTGTATTGTTAGTGGACTAGTATCTGCATCAAACGTAAGTTAATCAGCTTGCTCAGATTTAGATTCAAATAATATGCAAATGCTGGGTATCCACTCTTGAAAAACCTTCCCGGAAAGCTATGCACTTCCTAACCAGTTTGTCTGTTAACTATATTAAACATACATAAGAGGAACATATTGTCCATTAAAGCATAAAAATAAATAAATAAATAAATAAAAAAAAAATAATTTTTTTATATAATTAACAAATCATATCTAAGCAACATTACAGTGATAATTCAAATTTTTTATTTACGAACAATAACATGAATGGCAATGAATAATAAGCAATATTAAACTTATATTAGATCTTATTATAAAAGCAAACAACATTACATATTACACTGATAGTATCGCACATTAATATTACGCTTCAACATTAAGCTACATTTGTTAACATTACATATTACATTAACATCCCTCTTTACACTGATAATAAAACACATTACACCTCACATTAGTATCGCACATTGACACATTACACTTATTAACATTAAGAATCAACATTAATTTTTTTAAATATTGTCTATTACATTAATATCCCACATTACACTAATAATAGCTCTTATTATAAAACTATAATAAAATTATTATGTTTAGTGAAAAGCTTAAATTAAAAAAAAAAAAATATATGAAACTACTTCTAATTCTATTCATTAAATTAAGAAACAATAGAATAACTGAAAATTCACAATAATCAACACTATATTTATATTAGCCTTTATTATAACAGTGAAACTTATTAAGTTTATTACGAAATAACTGCTAATTCTATTCACTAAGTTAAGGAACATTTTCCTGAATTAAATTTGCCGATATTGATCGTTTCGTTTCAAAATTAATATTATTTCAAATAACCAATCGCGAATAATTGTTTCCCTAATTGCGGAAGACTCATCCGCTTTATATTTATCCAATTCATTTCAGAAATAACAAAGCAAAATCCTCATTTATTCATAAATTAACCCGAAATCAGTGCACCTAATCAAAAATAAACGGTTTCTAAACATTATTAAATTGAAGAGGGAGTTCCTTACCTCAAATACATTTCCCTTACACCTAAATTCTCACTTTGGCTGCCAGAGGAAAAATAATCAATACTCTATAACAGTTTTAAGCATATTATTGTTCTATTCATTAAAGAAGCAATATAATAACTAAGAATGTACAATAAACAGCAATGCATTTATATTAGCCTACACTGAAAACATACCCTAAGCAACCTTACAGTGATAACTCAAGTTTTTATTTATGAACAATAAATAGTATGAATGAAAATGGACAATATGCAGTATACTTATTTGCTCTTATTATAGCATCAGACAATATTACACATTACACTAATAATAGCACACATTACATTTATTAAAATTACGCATTATCATTTACCCTTGCTAGCATTACACATTGCATTAACATTGCTCATTACTCTGATTATAGTACACATTACGCTTATTAAGATTGTGCCTCAAGACTACATTGCATTACATTTTTTTATATTGCATATTATATTAATATCCCACATTATACTTATAATAGCTTTTATTATAACAGCTGCAAAACTATTATGATATTTAACGAAAAACTTTAATTAAAAAAACTTTGAAGGTATTTCTAAATCTATTCAATAAAAAAACACTAGGAATAACTGAAAATGCACAATTAACTGCAATACATTTATAAGAACCTTTATTATAACAGTTATGAAGTGAAGTGAAGAACCTTATTATAACAGTGAAGTGAAGAACCTTTATTATAACAGTGAAGCTTATTATAACAGTGAAGCTTATAACAGTGAAGTGAAGAACCTTTATTATAACAGTGAAGCTTATGACAGTGAAGTGAATAACCTTTATTATAACAGTGAAGCATGACAGTGAAATTTATTATAACAGTGAAGCCCATAACAGTGAAGCTTCAGTGAAGTGAAGAACCTTATTATAACAGTGAAGCTTATAACAGTGAAGTGAAGAACATTTAACAGTGAAGCTTATTAACCTTCTCAAAATAAAATTCTATTAATTAACATTTTCCTGAATAAATTTGCCGATATTGATCGTTTCTAAATTAATATTATTTCGAAACAATCAATCGCAAATAATTATTTCACTAATTGCGGAAGACTCATCCACTATGTTCTATTCATTAATAAAACAATAGAATAGCTGAAAATGTACAATAAACAGCAATACATATTACACTGATAATAGCACGCATTTCAGCTTATTAAGATTATGCATCAAGATTACATTGCATTACTTTTTTAACATTACATATTACATTAATTTCGCACATTAAACTGATAATAGCTCTTATTATATCTACTATAAATCTATTATTATATTTAGTGAAAAGCTTAAATTAAAAAATTAAGTAGGTATTTCTAATTCTATTAATTAAAGAATCAATAGAATAATTGAAAACGTACAATAGGCAGTAATACTATTATTATAACAGCGAAGCTTATTAACCTTATCATGAAATAACTTAATGAATAGAATTAGCAGTTAAGGAACATTTTCCTGAATTAAATTTGCCGACATTGATAATTTCGTCTGGAAATTAATATTATTTCGAAACAATCAATCGCGAATAATGATATCAATTTTCTAGTATAACAGTTTTAATCTCAATATTCTATTCAATAAAGAAACAATAGAATAACTGAAAATGTGCCGTAAACAACAATACCTTTAATTATAATAGTGAAGCTTATTAATCTTATTATGAAATAACTGCTAATTCTATCCATTAAGTTAAGGAACATTTTTCTGAATTAAATATGCCGATATTGATCGTTTCGTTTCTAAATTAATATTATTTTTAAACAATCAATCTCAAATAATTATTTCGCTAATTACGGAAGACTCATCCGTTTTATATTTATCCAATTCATTTCAGAAATAACAAAGTAAAATCCTCATTTATTCATAAATTAATCCCGAATTCAGTGCACCTAATCAAAAATAAATGGTTTCTAAACATTATTAAATTGAAGAGGGAGTTTCTTACCCCAAATACTTTTCCCTTGCATCTAAATTCTCATTGTAGTACTTTGGCGTCTAGCAACAAATCATCTATATTTTAAAACACTTTTAATCATAATAATGTTCTATTCATTAAATAAACAATAGAATAATTGAAAGTGTACAATATACACCAATGCATTTATATTAACCTACAATGAAAACATACACTAACCATCATTACAGTGGTAACTCAAGCTTTTACTTACGAACAATACAATGAATGAAATATACAATAACTAATGTTACGCTTATAATACCTCATATTATAATAACAAACAATAATACATATTACACTCATAATAGCACACATTATACTTATTAACATTAAGCATCAACATTACATTACATTTGTTAACAGTGCACATTACATTAACATCCCGCAATACACTGATAACAGAACATATTGTACGTTAACGTTATACTGATAATAGCACACATTAGTCAACATTGTACTAATAATAGCACACATTACACTTAGTATTATATTAACATCCCCCATTAAACTTATAATAATACACATTACACACGAACATTAAACATTACATTAATATCCTACATTACACTGATAATAACTCTTATTCTAACAACTATAAAGCTATTATTATATTTAGTTTAAAGCTTAAACTAAAAAATTATGAAGGTATTTCTAACTCTATTCATTAAAGAAACAATAGAATAATTGAAAATGTACAATAAACTCCAATATCTTCCTTTATTATAAGAGTGAAACTTATTAACCTTGTTATGAAATAACTGCTGATTCTATTCATTAAGTTAAGGAACATTTTCCGGAATTAAATTTGTCGATATTGATCGTTAAATTAGCCGATATTATTTCGTTTCTAAATTAATATTATTTCGAAACAATCAATCGCAAATAATGATTTCACTAATTGCGGAAGACTCATCCGCTTTATATTTATCCAATTCATTTCAGAAATAACAAAGTAAAATCCTCATTTATTCATAAATTAATCCCCGAAATCAGTGCACCTAATCAAAAATGAATGGTTTCTAAACATTATTAAATTGAAGAGGGAGTTCCTTACCCCAAAATACTTTTCCCTTTACATCTAAATTCTCATTGAAGTACTTTGGCGGCCAGGGGGACAAATCATCAATATTCTAGTATAACAGTTTTAATCATATTCGCGACGCAAAATTTCCATCTTCTCATCTTCCATTAGGTTTTGAAAGGTTTTTAATTAATTTCATCACAATGAGGCATTGAATTTCAAGAATCCAGTCACGGATTATAACTTTGAGGGTTAAAAAAAAAAAAGAAGAAAAATCTTAAAAGAATTTGAAAAGTTTTTTAATTTGACTTTTCTGTTGCTGAAAAGATCTATGAAAAATGGGGGTTTTGCTTTGAAAGATTTATGTCATTATTTTTAGTTCACTCGTCTTATTAATAAGGTTTTTTTTTTATAAAGAGAGTTTAAAAAGTCTTTGATAAAAGTTTATTAGTTTTAAAATGCAATTTTATGTTTAAATATGAAATATCAGAGAGTTAATTAGCTACTTTGTGTTTCGTTTTTGAAAGGAATTCATCATGATGAAACACTATTAGATATTGCATAAAACATTAATTAATCAAATTAAAGATAAAACTCTAACAAAAAAGTTATAATAGCTAGTTTTCACAAAGCTATAATTGCTTTATATTTGAAAATGCTTTAATGGCTATAAAATAACTGAAAAGACGTAATTGAATACTTATTCCTTCTTTAAAAAGGATTTTTAAACTACTTGAGAAATAATTCATACTAATAAAACTAAGTTTAAAGAATAAAGTCATTAATTTAAAATTCAAAATGTTTAATCTCAATATATAAAAAGGATAAGCATTACGTAAATATTTAAGCATAGTATTTATAAATATTTACTTTATTTTATCAGTGAATTTTTAAAGAATTGTATTATATATTCAAGGAAAAAAAGCTATTATATATTTAAATGATTTTTTGTTTTATTATTGTTATTATTTATATTCTTTTGTAACTTATTTTTTTTTTTTTTAATTTTTCAAGTATTCAAACAAAATATTTTATTTTGTATCTTTATATATTTTATCTCAGATTTAAATTTTCATTTGATATAAAATTATTTATATGTCTATTTAATAAATAATAATTTAACTATTAAATTTATATTAGTACATAATACTTTTAACTATACCTGTATTTATGATTTATAAGCAGCTGAATAATTACATTTTAATACTGAGGACAGGAATAATCCTAAAACTTTTAACCACTACATGTATTATACATTATAATTAAATTAAAATTATATATTCATTATATTATATTTATATATATTAAAATATATATATTTATTTAATTATCCTTCCATTTAATCGGAATACAACGCTGGATATGCTTTAACTTGGAGGAAGTAATCTAGTTGGTATAATTCACAATTATAATTTCCCGAGGGTACGTTCTTTAGGAAAACTGAATGGTTAATATATATATTACTATACTAGTACTATACTACTATACTGTACTGGTTAATACATATATAATGCAGGAGTTCATTTTTATAGCATTTTCTTATATATCAGAAGAATATATGACAAATGAGATAGTATAATAAATGTAATAAAAAATTATCGTGAGATTCAGATACGCCCCAACAAATTAAGGGATACCAAAAATTAGAAATAAAATTAAGTTTATTGTACCGAGTATGCGTTTATTGTACCGAAAAAAATGAATATCACAAAATATATAAATACATCAATATGTAAAATAAAACTACTTTCATGAGCAGAAAGAAAATAAAGAATGAAAACCTATCATTGAAGAGACAATACAATGCAGTTAAAATACCTGAAGATATCTTTTCTTAAAGTACTTACCCTCAGGATGTTATAAGTTTGTTTTTTATCAGCTGGATGACTTCTTCACAGTCAAAACATATCCAGCGCTGTATTCCGATTACAAGGAAGGATATATTTTCTTTCTATATTGCATAAGCAGTAAAGAAATTATATAATTAATTCTGCTGCTAATCGAACTTCATAACTATAGAAGGTAAAGATGTCACTCGAATTTAATCAAATATATTCAAAATTAAATTTACAAATTAACATTTTATTAATATCAGTAAATGGACAAGTTAAAAATGTTTTATAAAAGTCCAAAAATATATAGATGACGAACAAACTCAAAAGTAGAGAACATATAAGATATTTTTAAAATATACATATAGGCATTCCGATTCACTGATTTCTACCTAAATAATTCCACATAAGGTAGAAATATTCACCAAAACTCTTTTCAAAGATAATGCAAGCGGAAAAGCATACAAAATTAATGCATAAATAGCCTTGTCGTTTCCCCACCTTAAATAATTCACGCGGGCTTGTTTCCCCTATTATTCTGGGAGATCAGAGCTCATATAGCGTTCTTTTACTTGCTTTCTTTTCTCGAAGAATGTACTGTAATGGCTCTTATCAAGCAAATAAACTTAATTCTTTCGTCCTCAATGCCACGATGCAGAAATTAGGTCTCAGTGAGAGTTAGAGCAACTGAAGATGAAATAAAAGGGTAGGACAAACATTATTATTTTGAACAACATTTGAAAATTTGGATTAGTTGTTTTTTAAAAAAAATCAATATTTAATAATTAGAAGCACCTTAATTTCGAGATTCCGAGTGTTGTAGTTTTAATTTAAGTAATATGCTATAAATGTTTCCATTAAGTTGGGTTATATAAAATCAATGCGATGGTTTCAGCTCATAAACTCTTCAGCAAAGGTTTGCAATAGAAACTAGAAAAAAAATTATATGAAAAGATCTCACTTTCAAATCTATATGTAATATATGTTGTTTATCTTATCCCACTTGGTCGACAGCAATATCTAGACCAAGGCCATCAACCCGTGTGTTCTGAAACGATATAATTGATGATGTTTTTGTCCTTGCGGCACAAAGACATACCCAAAAAGTGAAGTCTGACTTTACACCACCCGATTATACCCCGTGCACTGGGTACCCATTTTATATGACATGCATGGGCTACAGTGAGGTTATTTTAACCCGGACAACCACGGGGTATTCATATGTATACATAAAGTGTTGTATAGCATATATAATAAGTGTAACTGTTATAAATTTTAAATATATTTCACCAAATTAAAGCTGTAGAAATAATAAGAAATGGGTTGTTTAAAAATATATTAATTTTATATAAAATAATTATTATTTGAATATTTCGGAATTGGGATTCAAAAATCTTTAAACTAAATTTATTTATCGATCAATTTGAACTTTTATTTCGCAATTAATGTAATTGCAATTATCATCATTTTAGGATCACTTCATTTAAAAAAAAAAATAACTGTTTTCGGGATATATCGTACATTGCTGTTTCCCAATCGAAAGTGTTTTGTCTTGCCTCTTTTGGTCTTAGAATGAAATATGTGTAGCAATATAAAGCTATTCAGAGCGAACCAATCAGAAAAACATTCCAGCCTACGGTTTCATCATTTACATCCCAGATAATTTTATTTTTTCAATTCGTATATAGCTTATTGAATTTCCAAGCACGGTTTAAAAGATCTGTCTTACTCTGACACAATTTTTTAAAAAGTGGCAGGTGACACGTTTTGTCCAATACAGCAAAATTGAAAAAGAATGAATAAAAACACACATTAGTTCAAAATATTTCGTAACAATTAAAAATTAAAATTCGATAAATTCTAAATATAAAATAGTTTTAAATAATTATATTAAAATGGAAAGGTTTTTAATGTAAATAAATCATTAAACGTAAAAAAAATAATATTTGAAACACACAAAATATATGAAAAAAAAAATAATACAATAACATAAATTACTATACTCACGCTAGCAGATGTCGCCAGTCGTTAACAATAAAAATAACGTTTTTATTTAATTAAAGCAATCATAAGAATTTTTCGTAATTTTTTGTTAAGCACTAGATAAAATAATAATAAGTTCTTAGATAAAAAATTTTGACTTGTATTTATTATAATTTTTAATTTGTTTTATTTTATTTATATTTGAAGAGATTATCTATTTTCATATATGTCCTGTATTTTATTTAAAAAGATAATAAATAAATAAAAAAATAAATAAATCTGTCTAGCAATAAGACAAACTAAGGACTAAATAAACCAAGCTTTGTAAATTGTGTCTTAATGCATTTGCATTATTAAACTCAAAACAAAAACTAATTATTTTCAACCTAAATATTTCCACGTAGGTTAGAAGTAATCACTAAGTACCTTTACAACACAACACAGGCGGAAAGCACACAAAGTTAACGCATAAATAGCCCAGCCTATCCCAAGGAAATTCACTTCCGCTTGATTTCCTATTACCCAGAGAGCTCCGGCGCCTACATAAAGCACTTTTATTTCCTCGGAAGGAGGAAAGCATTAGAATAGTTCTTACCAAGCAAATAAACTCAACTCTTTTCTCTTCAACATTCAGTTTCGTGGAAATTAGCGACGGAATAAGAGTTAAAAACAAATAATAAAACGAGATAGAAGAATAAAAAAAAATATTGGAGAGACAAACATTACAATTTTAAATTAGATTCTCGTGCTGTAACAATTTGACAAGTTCGACGCTGAACTTCTGAGCAAAAGGTTAAACATCAAGTTAAACAGTTTAAAGAGGGAGGAGACGAAATTTCTAGAACTTCTTGTAGTAAAGATGTGAAGTGAAGTGAAGGGGGGTCTGCATTGAGGATTTTAAATGGACAAAGTTAAAGTGATTAGGGAACTGAAAATCGATGAACTATAAATAATTCGGTGCCCCTGGGTAATTTACTTAATGGTACCTATGCAAAAGGCGTAAAGAATTTCACCCTGGGGTTTTGTATAAATTACATTGGGCGACGAGGCTGCTTTTTCCAGTAGGCCGTGGACACTACCGCAAATAGTTTCCCATTTTGCCGCCGGCGGAAATTGAATAGTTAACTTTTATGTGCGTCGTAGACTAATAGTAAATAGATGCCTTAAAAGCAATCGTCAATTTAAAGAAGTAGTAATTTGATAAAACTTTGAACAATAAAGCTTCCTCTAATTGAATAATCTAATTTAAATGTTATCTTGAAAGTGAACTATCGGCAATTACGTGGTTTTCAAAAATGCAGTATGTGTGAATTCATTCAATATGCATGGTGGAATGATTCTTCTGACTTAAGGGACACTTTTTCTTCAACATCAAATTGTTCAAGGAAAAATCCAGGAATAATTTTCACGAATTGTGTTGATTCTAACTGCCAAATCTAATTTCACTCATGTTACTCCTATTAAAGATAACGTAGGCGTGTAATATTTCTTAAAAGTCCATTATAAAGTAAAACATTAAATTGTTAAAGGAAAAACCCAGGAATGATTTTCACGAATTGTGTAGGTTTAACTGTCAAATCTTATTTCACTGATGGTACTCCTAACAAAGATAATTTAGGCGTATAATATTTCTTAAAAGATCCATTATAAAGTATTTAATCCAAATATATATTAGTTTAACATTGCAAAAATACTTCGTAGCTAACTATTGGAAATTACGTGCTTTTCAAAAATTTAGTATGCGTCAACTCTTTTCAATATGCATGGGGGAATGATTATTCTGACTTAAGGGATATTTTGCTTCAACATCAAATAGTTCAAGGAAAAATCCAGGAATAATTTTCATGAATTGTGTAGATTCTAACTGCCAAATCTTATTTCACTCATTTTACACCTAATAAAGATAATTTAGGCGTATAATATTTCTTAAAAGGTCCGTTATAAAGTATTTAATCCAAATATAAATGTGTTTCACATTGCAAAAATACTTCAAGTGAACTATTGGCAATTACGTGGTTTTCAAAAAATTTAGTATGCGTCAATTCATTCAATATATATATTATAGATGATATTTCTTATTGAAAAAGATCATACATTGACTCAGACACGTTGTTTCTGGTATGTTTCAATTTCATGTATTTTAAAGACGGAAAATAAAACTATATTTTTTTCTTTTGTTACTAATGGTGAATCACTGTATGATTAATGTTTTTGCTAAATTTCAATAAATTCCCATAAATAAAAATGGGATAATGGCAATTTTTCTAAATATTTCCCCAATTTTGGGAAATTAATGTATATAGCATATAATGTACGTAATACTTTGTAACAAAATACACTCCTTTGACACTTGCAAGGCATCTTAAATCTCCGAGAGAAAAGCCCACTTCAACCGCCATGTCCAGATATGAATTTTCGAAAACTGCTGGACCATGCACCAATCTCGAGTGTATTCCGTCCAGATCAATGCGCCAACAACATCCTCTTAATTGGTGTAAAGCTGGGATCAATCATGATTAGGACGCGTAAGCATCATAGCAGCGCTGAAATTTGATCCAAGTCTCTGGCCATGCATTAAAGCACTGCATAACATGTGTAGCAGTTTATGATAATGGTGCCATGATAGCGTAAATTCATGAAGGGTGCTGTAAATCGACTAGCAGCGAGGCTTCCCAACTGAATTATTCGGTCTCGAAGTTAATGAATAATTTCTGTTTTAATGAGATAGGGTGACTCAGATGATTGTCAATTTAAAGATTGTTTTAAGCGACGAGTGTTTAACTTCCACAAAATTAAATTTTAGTCACATTTTTTAAAGGAATAAAAGATATTTAATCATAATTTTTTATTATTTAATCATGCTTTTAATTATATTTTATTCATTTCATATCGTTATTGAATATTATTGATATTATCTTATTATCGTTATTGACTATTAAAGGTAATCATTTTTGTGCCAAAGTCACCAGAAGAATAACAGGATACACAACATAGGAACCAGTGAGAATCAATGATAACATATATAGAATTTAACACGTGGTGAATTAATAAACATTTAGAATATTGTAACATGGTAAATATATCAATACGTTGCACTATATCTCTCTAGTTTGGTTTGGCTTGTCGCTCTACTTTCATTTTGTGCACACTTTGGGCTAATTAGACTGGAACGTACAGCTTATTGTGGATTCCAAACCACTAACAAACATTCCTGCCACCGCCAGGACTCTATACAGTAATAAATCTAAGGGTGTGTCTTTCTATATTTGATAAAAATTAAAAAAATATATATATCACATAGAGGTTATATTTTTTTTCCTTTGAATTTATTAAATATTATTGGTTTTTTTTTTTTTGTTCTAATGCAGCTGGCAAACACTTAGACAGCATGGTCTTGTATGCCGTAAGGCAAGCGCTACACAGATGTTACTCACTTTGCATTACCCAGGCGGCGTGTGTAACTTGAAGATAAGCTACGGACGCGGAGTAACAATGCCCCCGCAACACTCTACGATCCTATTAGGACCGGGAACTACGGTTTAAAGGGGATTACGAACCACTACAAACATCCAATGCATCGCCGGGACTCGAACCCGAAACCTGTGGTACCGAGTGCCAGAGCGCTAGCCACTCGGCCATTCAGGCCTTGAATTTATTAAATATTATCTGGTACTAAATCAATAATTGTAATAAAGATTATTATTAAATAATTTTTGATTAAATAAAATCTTGCTTTCATTGTTTGTAGATTTTCCTTTACCTAGCATCAATCGTTCTTTATTGATTTAAAGTAAATACAAATGGATAATTAAACAGCAGATATTTACGCAACTAGAACATTTTGATGCTTTCTTTTTGTCTTTTCACTTATGTCAATTGTTTTTATTTTTGACATATTGTGTGGTGGTCTGTTCCAGACCTAAATGATCGGCACTGCTCTGGGCCTAAAATGGTCACGGCAAACCACTGACGTTTTGGGAGTTTAGCGCCCTCTCCCTTCCTCAGAAAGAATTTTCCATCTTTCTGATTTTAAGAGAAATTTGAACCATCAATGCTTCAACACGTTTTGTATGATCTACAGAGAAGATCATGCTTACCCCTTTGATTTTGTTGTTGAGTTCACTTCTGATATCGGAATACTTAAAATTTTTAAGCATCTTTGTAACTCTCAGTTAATAAGCTAGTGTGAGGGAGAAAAGCAAATACCCCTTGAACTTTTTAAGTACAAGTGAGTGAAAAATAAATATATCCTCCCTCCCAAACTAGTACCCCTAATTTTGGTGGCCATTTGAGTATCTTATTTGGAAAACACTGTGTCATCTCAATGGGTTCAATCATGATTAAATTCTCTGCACTCATGATTGAAATTCTATTTCTAATGTAGCTCTATCATATTTGTTTGATGATTTAAATAGAGTATTTGATAGCTGTTTATATGATGTTTGATTGATATAGATAGTACAGCTATACATGTTTTCATGCGATCTTGTGCGGTTTTTCTTTTTGTGCGATTTTTTATGTGCGTTTTTTTCCGAGCAATGCATAAAAAATTACATCAAATGCATATTATGAATAAAAATTCATTCAAAAAAGGAATTCAAAAAAAGAAAACAACAGTTGACTGTTTAAATAACAGGCGAATTAAAAAACCCACCGATGGCCTACCTGATATTATATCATCTCATTACCACAAATATTATTAGATTCTAGGAAGTGCTACATCGTGAGGTTTTGAATTACTCATTTTCTATGTGGGATTTTTTTTTTTATGCCACGTCTATTGACTACATATTTTTTTCTTTAAACATGGTGCAGGCAATATATTTTATATATACTTATGAAGTTTCACAATAGTTTTTTAATGCGATTTCTTTTATGCGGTCTCTATCCACTGTACAAAAATAGGTTTGACTATATTATAAAAATTGATGGTAAAATTATTAGTTAGTATTTAAAATATTATTTTTTTCATGTTTATGGAAAAAAAAAATGTTTATATTATTTTTAGCTAGACAAGACTGAGACATATTTGCTAATTACGAATAAAAATATATACAAAATACAGTTGTTGATTAGACAGTACCAAAATATACACTTTAAAGTTGTAATTAATACAAAGCTGTATAACTTCGTTTATTTGTTAGAATACAAAGATATCTTTATTTTCATTATTGAAATAACAGTTAGTAAATAGTATTCCGAATGGATTTTAATTTTAATTAAACTAAAATACTTTTTATTAAAAAATACTAAATTTTCACTAGTATCATTGTCCTTTGAAAAAGTTTCTATTTGTTTCTCAAGAATATAACTTATTTGGTAAATGAAACTGCTTTTTATATTTTAATTTTTTTACAAATAATTTGTGTTAGAACACATATTTATTGCAAAATATTTAATAAATTTTGAGCATATTGATTTAATCATGACATATTTCTAAATAATATTAATAATATTAATATTAATTCTTAATATTTTAAAAATCGGAATATTACATTCAAGAAAACGCAAATTTTTCTATCGTTTATTTTATGACATTATTCAAATTAACAAAAATTTTGATGATATTCATTTTGAAAAATAATTTAAGTTTATGACAGCATTCAAAACAATGCATCTTTCACTATCGTTCATTTTAAGATGGCATTGAAGATAATACAATCTATTTGTTATTTAGTTTGTTCCTTATTCTAAAAAATATTCTATAATGCTATTGTTTTTTTTATTTTATTGTCTAATAATTTGTTCTTTTAATTATTTAAGCTAAGTATCCTTTTTTTCTTCTTTCTGACAATCTAAATATCCCTACACCCACAACATCACACACACACACACACACATATATGTAAACAATGTAATTTAGAAGCATTGAATAAATTAATTTCTTGAGTAGGACTGTTAGTAGAAAATGCTGTTAGACATTTTGATGAATGACTTCACAGATAGCAATGTCAGAAAAGTCTGAAAATTTTCGGAAACTAATGTTATTTCAAAAAGAATGCTTTTGTTTCCAAACTAAAAAGGTTCATTTGTGAGCTGCATGTTAATATTTTATGTCAGGCAAGTTTATTTTTAGTAAATAGATAATTAAGAAAATTTAGTCAACTAGGCACAGGCTAAAAAAGTTCTTGTTTAAAAAAACATGATGTTCTTTTAAAAATCATTTTTATTATGGAGCCATTTTATGACAAATTTGCTGTTTGGCCAGAGAGCTTGAATTAAAGAATTATTATGAATGGAGAAATTATTCTTAAAAAATGTTTCATTTTGTTATATAAAAATGTTTAATTATATTCATCAAAAAATCAAAAGAGAGCTACGCAATACATACATTTAACAATAAATACATATGTGAAATATTATGCAAAAAGTTTTGTTTAAATTAATGTAATTTAATGGTGTATCTATTAAATTAATATCTTAATGACTTCTTAAAAATATACATAAAAAGTTCCATTACTTTTATGTAATATAAATATTCACTATCAGATCATCTGAGTATTTTAGATTACAGCGATTTTAAAGCCGACAAACAAAATTTAAGCACCAGGCATAAAATTTAATTTGGGTAATTTAATGCACTGGATTTATAATAATTTAAAAAGAGAGTTTGCTAAATACGGTAAGAGCCTAATTAATCCATCCAGTATTTTTTTAAATTTTAGTTTTAGATTATTTTAGTTACTCTATTACACTAATAAAATTAAGATGAACCTTTCAGTTCTTTTAAAACGATGTCCATTAAAAATGCCACTGAAAAATGCAATTATTGCTTAATACAATTTGAGCTTCCGTATAAAATTACCATTATTTCTAGTAATACTTAATAAATACATAAACAAACCAACGTTAATCAAGTGTTTAGAGAATATTTAATACTTCACAAGAATGTTTTAATGTTTTTAAATAATTATACAGATTTAAAATAATTTAAATTAATTGTAATAATTGTTGAGCGTGTCCCTTTTATTCATTTCAAAATTGTTCCATATATCCTTATAATTTGGCTGCATGTTTTTATACGTTTATTTTATATTTAAATGCAAATTTATTGAATCTTAAAATTTATATAAATATACAATTCAATCACCAGCTTTAAAAATACCTAACTGTTTTTTAATGATAAAAAGTCGTAATGTATAGGGTTTCATTTGGTAGCATAAATAATTTTACATTATTTCCCAACCCATGGATTATAAGAAGCAAAAATAATATTTTAACATTTTCTACTATAAAAAAACAATTTTATTGTAATAAATATGATAACAATATAATGTCAAATAGTTAAATGTCATTTTTCATTGTACGTTTATTTTATATTAAAATGCATATTTGCTTAATGTTACAATTTATATAAATATAGAATTCAATATCCAGTTTTAAAAATACTTTAGCTTATTTTTAAAGATAAAAAGAAAAAAAAAAAACGAAATGAACATTAAGGTTTTCGATTTTATAGCATAAATCGTTTTACATAACTTCCCAAGCCATGTGTTATAAGCAGCAATAATAATATTCATTAATATTTTCTACTCTAAAAACCAATTTTATTATAATAAATATGCTAACAATATATAAAGAAAAAATCCCATTTTTCAATTTTTGATATTCTGCTTCATAATAACACTGAAAACTCTAACAATGCTTTTGAAAAATTGATGTCTCATTTTTGAAACAGGAATTTGTTTTTCTTGTAAAGTTTCGAGATAGGCAAAATCAATTTCAACGTCATTTGTTAATTTCCGGCGCTAAACATTTATTATTCATCTAGAGGAATAAATGATTAATGCGCCTGGTCTTTTTCTCCTGGAATTTAATTGATTAATATTTTACAGACACAGAAACAATGTTTGGATCCTATTTAGTAGCCCAGATCCAAGTAGCTTGAGCGATGATGATGTACAAAGGTTGCACAATGTTTATGAACATTTCAAAAAAGTTTTCAACATCGTTTGTCATTATATCCACATTTATTAAATTGTCTCGAGATCAAAGTAAAAATGACTGGTAAAAATGACTAGCAGGTGAATTTGAAATTTTTGAAAGATTCCTTTTGAAAAGTTAAAAATTTTCGTATAGAATTTATTATATTTAAAATGGAATAGAGGAAAATTATGATTGAATGTGAGACAAACTTAAAGACCAAACACTGATTATTTGACCCAACTGATTATTTGTGTACTACAGTGATTATTTGCACGGATTTGTTTTTTTTTTTTTCTTATCCCATTTGGTATTCAGCAATATCTAAAACCAAGTCCAAGAACCCGTGTGGTCTCATAGAAGGGGGCAGCTTCTGCTGTGATGGAGCACCCGTAGGTAGAAGTCTGACTTGGATCCGTGGCTTTGAAGAAGGAGAGTAGTGTATTCCGGAAAGATTTTTAGGGGGAACTACCCCGTATTTGCGTATGGTATGGGAGAAAAGCCGGAAAACTCCCACCAGATAGTCCGACTAACGAGGCAAGATGCTGAACATCCCAACGCTATCGAGTATCCTCTTTTTTTGTCTACAACAGAGCCTCCAGCGGATTGAACCTCCACCCTATTGCTCATTAACCGGCGCGCGTTGCCACTGAGAGATGAGTCGGGTTCTGCGTCTGTAACTTATACATAATAATGATGTTAGCAAAATGGAAAAATAGTGTGTGCCACTTTACGATAAGCTCAGCAGCGGGTGCAAGCGAAGCAAGATGGAGTGCTCATGTCGTAAGGCCCAGGGCAAATCGAATGGACTAAATTCACCCAAATTAAAATGACACTTATTGTATAACATGCTTACCCACTAAACAAAAATTGTTACACTTTCTTAATTACCTCATTTTTATAACTACAGCAATTTTTAACTACAGGAATATATTTAGTCAAGACAGTAACCTGATTAACTTTTCTTTCCACAATACACATTTCATCTGTCATTATCTATCTTTTAAGTTGTGCGAAATTTGACATTTTTAACTGTAACTGTAATAACTGTTATATTATTTGGAATTCCTCGAAACAAATGGTTCGTTTTGCGCTATTTTTGGCTGACCAAATTCTAGTCACTAATTATGATTTTACTGAAACAATATTTATTACTTAATCTATTAAGTACATTACTGATTGCATTTTTAAAAATATCTTTTATTAATTTATTATTAAAAGTTAACTAAATGTTGTGCATTTCAAGTTTATAATCAAAAATTCCTTTGTAAACGTAGCGGATTGGTATAGATTGATGTTGGTTTATTCATAGAACCGGAGTTCCTTTCTTTAGACATAAGGGAGAAAGGAGGATAAAGCGGTCTCTTCAGGGGCCGTTAATGGGAGGTATTCGAAATTGTGGAAAAATCTGAGTGCATTGTAACTGCTCTCCAGTATCAAACAACCTGTGTAATGCTGAAATTGCTATTTATATGCTGTTCAAGGAGCGAGTGACACAGGTCAAAATATCCGACATTTAAAAACAACAAACTACATAATTAAAAAATTCTTTTTAGTGATAAGTATGAGGTACATATAATATTATTTTCATAATAATGATTTTTTAAATATATTTAAGGGTTATGACCATTCTTCTTCACAGATTTAGTGAATTTCTATAATTGATAATAATTATATGATGCAATTGTATGAGCATTCAATATGAGCATTAGCAATATACTGACATAAAATTTTAATATATTGTCTATATTGCATTTTACAAGTTTTAGAATTCAGAATAATAATTATAAAATAATGTTAATAATGATTGTAAAGAAACATTAAGCTTTCTTTCTATTTATATGAATCCTGATGTTAAACACTTCTTAAAGCGGCAAATATTATTAATTCAGCTTTAATTTTTGTAAAAATGTATTCGTGTAAAGAATTTGCAATATTATTTTTTTAAAATAATCTACTTTTTATTCATGAAAACTGTCGACATTTCGAAAATAATTTTTAATTCATTTTCTTACACTTGCTTTCAAAATAATTTAGTTACTAATTAATAATTACCAAATCGAAATGTATTGCCTAATTCAAATCTCTCCTTAATTAATGCTTAAATAAATTTATATACTAAAAAAGATTTATAACATATTTAAAAATTACGTTTCTCCAGAATTCTATAGGAATTTAATTAATTTTGCGTTTTAGTTAAAATACGATAATTATTTTAATAGGTAAATAAATTTAAATTTTAAACGTAATTAATTAATTTGGAAAAAGATGTTAAGTGGTTAGAAGGGGATTTATCATAAATTTCCCAACTATTCAAAGACGTGTGTTAAGAAGAAATATTAAATTAAACTATTAAATTAATCAAAAATTACATATTAATTTAAATATATAATTTAATCTTTCCAATTGGAAATATTAAATTAAAGATTTCGCTTGTCTGTTAATGCATTAATATAATGCATGCTGTAGAACATCAAAATGTACGTGTCAAACTAAAATATAAAATAAATAAAATATTCTTTATATAATTTTCAATATATTTAAATATTCATAAGTGCTACGAGAGGCTAAGTTTCGCATATCCTTTAATTATAATGAAATTTTTAAATTCTTATAGATGTATATTTAAGGAAATTTATTGCTGTTCTAAAACTGCACGTTTTTTCGAAATTCATATCGGTGTCTATAATTTTCAATCTATTTGAACTAATAATATATATCTTAAGAATAATGAATTATTTGGCATTAAACTATCACTTCATAAGGGTTCTGAGATGTTGTAACCTTTTTAACTAATAATAAGCTTTTTTAAAATAATAAATTAATTGGAATAATACTTTTTTTCTGGATGGGCCTCATAATATAACACGTACGGGCAATGAGGGAAGAGCATTGTCTTCTGAGGTGGATTTTTAGGGATAACTGTCCCACATTTACATTTCGTAAGGCAGGAAATCTACAAAACTCTCACCAAGCAACCGTATTGCTTAGCCTACATTACAACAGTTTCCAACGAATCTCATCGTTTCGAATACAATGACTACAGCAATGCAGCCAGTGGATTCCAACTCATTCCTCTTGCACACCGTGTATGATGTCACCGAGACATGAGTCGAGGGATTGAAATAGTACTGTGCTTTTCTATAAAAATTCACATAAATGTCTATGTTTTTGAATGCGTTTGAATTAACAATTCATCTTAGAAAAAAAAAAATAATCAATTGACTTTTACACCGACATTTCCTAACAATTAAAAATGCCGTTGTTGTGAGTAATCCTCAGTGTCTGGCAGCGCGGGACGGATATACCATGAGTAGTCTGACTCTACGTGAGAGAAGGAAAGCGTGCAGCTTCTGTTATCATGGAGCACCTGTAGGGTAGAAGTCTGACTTGGCTCCAAGTCAATAAAGAAGGTCACTGCCTTCATGTAGTAATTTGAAGGGTGAAATACAAAGCATTTGCTTATCATACAGAAGAAAACCCGGAAAACTTTCACAAGGCAGTCTAACTAACGATGCAAGATGCTGAACCCTCACAAACGCCATCGAATGTCCTCGTATTTGAAACAATACCTACAACAATGCCACTAGTGGATTGAACCTCAGTCTAATGCACAATTACATTTCAAAATTGTATAAGACTTAATTTCAATATCTTTCGTATAAAATTCAAGTTTCTCTAATTCAGTGTACAGAAAATTTTCTCAATGTATATATATATACCCACCCCTTACCACCAGTCTGTGAACTAATTCTAGAATTCCATTGTTTTTGCAAAAAACTACATTCGAACTTACCATGTACTTAAATGATAGCAGTCGAAATTAATTTTTGCCGACCCAATATTTGAAACAAAGTTTTGGATAAAAATAGAAAAAACCAAAGTAACATTTATATAACACATTGCAGTCCCTTATCACTCAAACTTTATTTAAAATATAGCAATTTGGGCAAATTCGTATACGTTAAATGCAGTAAATGCAGAAAGTTGGCCAGCAGCCATACACTTAAAAGTATTGCCAAATATAACAATTTTAACGCGATAAAGACTTTTTCTATTTAAAAAAAACATATTGAATATATGGATGAACAATCAGTTTTTTTCGAAACAAAGAACAACTTAAGTAGTTTTAGAAGCAACGTTATTTATCTCGATATGATAATTTCTTTTAATTTTGCTGTGCTAATATTATCTTCTGAAGAAAAAAAATCTGAAAAAATAAAACAAAAAAAAAAATTTCCTCAATATTTTCATTTCATTAGAAATTTACTCGCCAATCAAATACAAGGTTAAAAAAATCCATCAGAATAATTTACAGCCACTTACTTTATTTAAACAAAGCAAAAACTACATTCTACTTTTACTATGTATTTAAATGACAGAAATCGAAATTTATTTTCTTGTGACCAATATTTGAAACATGCATTTCCCAACAAAATCAGGTAACATTTTATAAGACATTACGAGCCATTATCATTCAAACTTTTTTTCAATTCAATTCAATTTGTGGCAATTTCTAGTTTACATTCAATGCAGAAAGTTCGTCAGCTGCCATACACTTTAAGTATTGTAAAATATAACAATTTTAACGCAATAAATGCTTTTTTTCTCATTGAACAATGAACAAACAGTTACTCGAAAGAAAGAACAGTTTTAGCAATTTTAAAAGCTACGCTATTTCTCACGATATGCTAATTTCTTTTGATTTTGCAGTGCTAATATTATCTCTGAAGTATAGAAAAAAAACTCCAAAAAAATGCCCTTCAATCAAAAACAAGGTTTAAAAAAGGCATATTATTTTATAGCCAATTACTTTATTACCTCTTATTAGACCAAAATCATAATTTTATTTCCCGAATATTATGAATCTGGAGCATAATTTTCTTTACCGAAAATTCTCTAATTCGTCCTACTCCCGATAAAAATTATCTCGATGACTATTTCTAAAACAGGCCTCATTAAGCGGCCATTACAGCAACCGGACGCATGATGAATACGAGTACCTCCTCCTCCTCCTCCTTAAATTTGAGGAGGAGGAGGAAAGGAAGGCTCTTAGGAAAATCCCCCTCCTCTCACCCCTGGGTAATCCCTGATAATTCGCGAGTGCCTTCCACGAGAATGATTACATTTTAATTACCCTGTTACTCCACGCAACGTCGCTTATTAATAACTTAATCTACTGCGTGGGTGGGGATGCTACAAATCAAGTGAACTTTCTCTAATATACGTCTGGGGTCTGCAGATTGAAATAAATCTTGAACGTAAGGGATGGGATATTTTTAATGATTAGCTAAGAAGTGAAATGGGTTGCTTAGAAATTAGCAGAGATTTTTAAATGTGCTTTCCTGGTAGAATTGCTTCTGCATACGCTTTTCAACGAGTAATTTGAGAGTGTTCGTATTTTGTGTTGGAGAAGTATATTAGGAAAAATGCATTTTTAATTACATTAAATTCAGACTCGTGAACAATAGTAAAGTGCTTTCCAAGCTAGTAGTTTATTGGTAATTAGCTTGCAGATGGACAGAAGTTTGAATACGCTGGTGGTATTGTTGTAGTCATTGCTTGCAGTCTGCTCAACTCATTAGGAGATTGTGACAATATGTACAATAACCCTCGCATCAATAGTCAGGCTGCCGATTGAGATTTTTCTGGGTTTTCTCCTACTCGACACAGAAATGCAGGGCAATTACCCTTGCATATCCTCCCCGAAGGCCTTGTTGGGGATCACATGTCAGTGAACTCTTTATGACATACATAGAGCAAAAGACATTATATACGAAAATCGTTAAAAAACATCGTTATCGTTATCAATCACAAAGTACACTCATGTCCATAAATTCAAGATAATCCAGAAACACACAGAAATTGAACTCCAAAATAAAAATTTCACCTGTAGAATTATCACACATCTTGAAGAAGAATATGCAAATGACTAGATGGCGCGGATAGTACGTCACAATGACGAGTGTAAGAGAGGGGTATATAAGGAATGGTGGCAAAAAGTAAAATTGTTCACAAGCGCTTTAAAAGCCTTTCAGTGCAATAACCGCATAGTTATGGCACAAATGAAGCATTTGGATGATTTTTATGTGGTAGAATTATCGGACGACTGGAATGTGGACGTACCCAGCTGGAAGTATCCGAGAAACTTGGAATCGGCCAGAGTGTCATCTCCAGGCTTTGGCAACGATTCCAAGATGATGGTAATGTGAGTAGATGTTACAGCACAGGTCGTCCCCTGAGTTACAACGCCGAATGAGGACCGGTATTTAGCAGTTACTGCCAAAAGAAACAGACGGAGCACAGCGTCAGACCGGTCTCGTCCGCTCTCTTCAGCTACCGGTACCGGTTTCACTTTGCAGCAAATCACTGTCACCTGGATCAACCTGGAGTAGAGAGCATGCATTGTGGACACCTCAACAATGGTCTGGTGTGATGTTTTCCGACGAGTCGAGGTTTAGTTTGCAGTCTGATTCTCGCCGGACTTTCATATGGAGAGCGCCAGGTACCCGTTACCACCAAGAGAACACCATTGAACGACACCGTTACGGTGGTGCAGGATGGCTCGTTTGGGGGAATTATTCTTGGTTCCAGAACTGACCTGCCTGTTCGGAGTGTAACGATGACAAGCCACATCTATCGGATGTCATTCTGGAACCACATGTACGTTTGTTTCGGGACGCCATGGGTGCTGAATTTCTGTTTATGGATGACAACGCCCGTCCTCACCGTGCAAACATTGTAGACGAATGCCTTCAATTGGAGGATATGACCCGTATGGATTGGCCAGCACACTTACCGGACTTGAATCCAATAGAGCATGTGTGGGATATGCTTGGCCGACGAAATGCAGCCCGTCAACCCCCCTCCCACCTGTCAACCGGAACTTCGGAGGACATTGCTTGATGAGTGGTGTAATATTCCCCAAGATCAGATTGATAATTTGGTACTCAGCATGCCTAAACGTTGTAAAGGCCTGTATTGCATCGTCCGGGAGACATACTCCATATTAACCATCATACTAACCATGTTATACTGTTTTTGTAAATAGGTTCTTTTTTGAAATTTGCTCCAGGGAGTAAAAATCGCAATTTTTATTAATTATGTCAAACATACAGCATCATTTTTGCTCTTTACCTTTTTATTTAATAAATAGACTTTACAAATAAGTCAAATTTGTTTTGCTTCTGTCTCTTTCTTTGCCTGAACTTCATCATCCTTAATTTATGGACATGAGTGTACGTTAAAATCTAATCGAAGTTTAATTTCTGCTTGTATACACTATATTTAACTAATTCATAAGTTTTAAGAATAAATATAACGTAAATAATTAATGAAAGGTTGAAATATTTGCATTGCTTTAAATTCTATTATACAAAATTAAAAACATAATAATTTTTAATGTATCAAAATTCACTGAAATTTCACCCTCGTCTTATATTTTAAAGGTTAATTTTTAGTCTCTTACAAGTATTCTTATTATTTTTATCTTTTAGCTAATTTAGTTTTTGTTATTTTAATCATAGTCTCCAAAAGACCTTTTTTTTTTTTTTTTTTTTTCAAAACATTGACCAAAATGTTTTGTATTATTTAAAAGAATGTAGTATAATATATTCTAAAAGTATTTTTGGATCATTTAAAAATTAATAAGATATATGAACTAATTAGATGTTTGTTTTTAAATATATCATCATTCACTTGTTGTGGACTTATTTTTGTTTTCGAAATGAATGAACCTCGTATTCTGCACCTTCTTGTACCTCAACGGGTGTTTTTGTACCTCAAGGGGTGCTTTTTGTACCTGGGTACCTTTTTTTTGTCCTCGATGATAAAATGATGTTCATAAAGTATTTGATCCTTTTAACTGTCTTGCATTTGCATGTACTACAAGAAAAGAAAATCACCAAAAACAACCTGACTGTCGATGAAAAACGTTTCATATGTTGTCACAATCCCCAATGAGTCTCCTCATTTCTAATAGTAATGTCTGAAACCGATATTGTCAATAGTTTTGAACATAAGTCTTTTGCCCGTCCATTTCTATGCCACCACTGGTTTCCAAATTGGGCCCCGAAAATTTATTAATTTAAAAAAAAAAAATTGCTATGAAGTTTTGTTATATTTTTAAAAATTAATAGAAATAAAAAAAATTTTAAAAAATTGGTATAAAGTATATTTAATATTTTTTATAAATTTCATTCTATTTCTTTTCATTGGTAAGCTAATTTCATGTGAAATTTACTTTAATGTAATGTTTGGTAGACATCATGCATGGCAATTTTTCATATAGCAAGCAAATAAAGGAGTGTTTTTTAGTAAATATCATTCAGCAATTTTATATAAAGCTATTCATTCCATTATTTATGCTTGATAATATAACTTAACTTTAAAAAAAGGGTTAGTATAAAAGTGAAATAGTTTTTGTAATTTCGTTGATTAGATAATTATGTATATTTTTTCCCAACAATCTTACGAATTGAATGCGATCTTGTTTTGATTTCCAAAAAATTCTGGTTTTTCCTGTTATTAAAAAAATATGAATATTCACAGATTTAAAATTGATAAAAAATTTTTTGTAAACTTTTGCTACAAAAAATTTAAATATTATTATATTGTTGTAATGAAAGTAAATTTAATAGTATTTTTACATGAGATGTAATAGTATGCAATATAACATTTTTGTAAAATAATTTGCATGGATTATAATTATGGAAAGGACATTAAAATTTTTCTATAAAAAGATTCATTTTATAAAACATACAAACCAGAAATTTCTTAGCTTTGTGTTGATATCTATTTTTATTCGCATATATTAAATTAATATTTCAAATATTTAAATTAAAAATTCAAAGATTATCGAATTATGGAGACTTCTAAAAGTTTAATTTTCACAGTTAATTTATCTTTCAAATTATTTATCACCAACTAACCGCGATGCAAAATCAATTGTAAAGTAAGAAAATTTAACTATTAAGCCAAAATAAATTTCTCTTTACATTAAGCAGCATTTCCAAGTGCTTTCATTTCAGTTATCGAAAAATAAATAAATTCCTTCCAAAAGAAATATAAAATTTGTAGCGAGAAACTTCAATTAGTAAATTGTACAGATTCTAATTAGAAGGATATATTATTTTTCGTAGTACTTTCAAAATTAAAAGTGAAAAAAAAAGAATGTAAACTTAATGTTGCAAATAATATTTTATTTTTAGAAAATACTTATGTAGATGGAAATTTGTTCAAGATTTTATAATTTTAAACAATTAACTAGATGTATTAAAGAATTAAACTTTTTTTTTAAATATATTGTAACATAAGTTTTGTTTATATACTTAGTTAATTTAAAAAATAAATTATATTCTCTTTTATGTAGCTTTATCTTTCATTTCAGATTTCAATAAATAAATAAATTCATTTCTAAAGAAACATTAATTTGAAGAGAGGAACTTTAATTAGTAAAATTGTACAATTTCCAATTAGATGAATGGATTTGTTTTCATAGTTCTTTTCAAAATTAACTGTGAGAAAAAGAACGTAAGCTTAATCTTATAAATAATATTTTGTTTTTAGAAAACTCTTATGTAGATTAAAAATAATAAAATAATTTTCAATTAAATTTATGTATTAAAAATTAATGTTTACTGCTTAAATATTTAGTAAAATTAGTTTTTTTTTAAGTATATAGCAAATTCAGAAAATAAATTATATCCTCTATTATGTTGCTTTATCAAGTACTTTCATTTCATATCTAAATAAATAAATAAATAAATTTATTTCAAAAACCAAACATAAATTTGAATCTAGAAACTTAAATTACTAAAATTGAGTAAATTCCAATTCCAATTAGTTGGATACATTTATATTCATAATAATATACTTTCAAAATTAACAGTGGAAATAAAAATATATAAATAATACATATTTTTAGAGAACACTTTTAGGATGGAAATTAGGATTAAATTAAATTTTAGCATTAATATTTTATTTATGATTAAATTAAAACTTTTATTATTATAAATAATTAAATACAAATATTATTTGAAAGTGTTTCGTTTAAATGTAAAGTAAAAATGCGTTTCGTTTAAATATTTAGTAAATTAAAAAATGTATATAAACATTTTTTTTAAAAGCTTTTTCAATATTTTACTTTAAATTAAAAAAATAATAATATTTATTCCATAAGAGACATACAATTTAATAAGAGAAATTTTAATTTATAAAAGTTTGCAAATCCCAATTTAAATGAAACACATGACTTTGTTTTCATAACATTTTAATTTTAAAGGAACACTTATTATAACCTTATAGCTGAAATAAAATTATTTTCAATTTATTAAATATTTAAACATAGTGTTAACAACACTAAATCAACTGTGACGTGAGTGTTTTAAAACCATATATTTAATTCATACGTAATTTTTAATTTTCCTCTTCGAATATTGGACAGAAGATAAGTGTTTCATTGAAATAAATAAACTTTCCTGAAAAAAATTAATTAAATTAACTAATTATTTAATGCATTTTGACAAAAAAATTACACCCTCTTTTCGAGCATATTCAATATTTTATTTTAAGATTTTAAAAAATAAAATTCATATTTAATCCAAGAGAAACATAAAATGTGTTACGAAAATATTAATTAATAAATGTTTGCAAATTCCTATTCAAATTAAACATATGACTTTGTTTTCATAATGCTTTCAAAATTAACAATAAAAGGATTGACAATAACCATAATGTTACAAATAATATTTTATTTTTAAACGAACTCATTTTATAATCTGACATAAAATCATTTTCAATTTATTAAATATATAAAGAAAGCTTACATTGATAACTTTACAATACTAAATCAATCTTGACGTGAGTGTTCTAAAACCATGTATTTAATTCATATCCACTTTTTAATCTTCCTCTTCGAGTATTGGATATAAGAAAAATATTTCATGGAAATAAATAAGCTTTCCAGGAAAAATTAATTAAATTAACTTAATGGACAGCACCAGAGTAATAGAAAAATTGAATTATCATTAATATAATTTTTATGAAGAAAAACAAACTCTTTGTGTGTGTGTTTTTTTTAACACTGTAAAACTAGGAATAATCTCATTTACATTCTACAAGCTATTTCATGTTTAAAGCATTATCGAAGTATTTTCTTTAATGTAATGGCAAATTTTTCTAACGGCTCCAATCAAATTATTCATCACAAACAACCTCATCATAATTGAATTTTTTTCTGTTTTAAATTTGACGCTTTGTCATTGTGTTTTAAAATATTTTTAATCTGTATGCATATATTTGTTTTGACAAAAATTTCTTGAAAAAAAATATTGATTTTTGAGACAGCAATCATTATTTTAAAACATTGCAAAGTAAAAATTGTAATTAATTGTTTCCTTTTTCTCATTAAATTAATATCATATTTATAAGAATTATTTAAGACGATTAAATTATTATATTTATATCGTCTTAATTATTATATAATCCTTCACCTATATTTTTTAAAAAAATTGCCATTGTCTCAAATTTTGTACAAAAACTATTGTTTGAGTACTTAAAAAATACTATTTACTTTTTTAAAAATATTATGAAAAATTAAACTAAACTCAAAATATTTAAATCAATTTGATATTTCTTTGTAAATTTTATTGAATTTTTAGTAGAAGATAAATGTAAAAGCTTTATAAGCAATTTTTTCTTTTGTTTAAAAATTTTTATAAATGATCAATTCATGACTGAAATATCTTTCACATAATCCAAACACTTTTTACAAAATTATGTTTAGTATTAAGGATTTACAAAATAAAGGATACCAGAATTTTTTTTTATTTTAAACTTTTACTTTACTTTTAAATTTAAACTTTTGTCCGTTTTTTTTATTTTAAACGTTTCTTGGAGGACAAAATCTCTAGAGATTAAATTATTTTCATTAAATTTTTAACGATTAATTATTCCTGATAATTAATATGATGTAAATCAGATTATGATAATTATCTTATAACATAGACAAAAAGTTTCAGTAACCATGAAATGTAAATTTTTTTCTTTCTCCTTAATTGAAATGAAATTTTACTATGTATTAAAACATTATTAAATTTTTTCCGGGTCATTTTATATATATTTTGAACCAGTACACTGCATAAATAGTATTTTACTAGTATTTTCCCCATTTTTTTATTAATTTAAAATTATACCTCTAAAAGTATGCACACATGAAGTATGTAATATAAATTTGCATCATCTACATCAAATATGAATATATTTTTAACCAGTACACTGAATAATTAACATTTAACCAGAATTATTTTGCATTCTTTAAATTTAAAAGTATGCATACAAAATATATGCCCACATGAAGCATGTAATAGAAATTTACATTATCTTGTTCACTAAGTTTCGAATTTATCACATTACTTTATATTTAAAAGAACATTAAGAATATAATGGTTAGCAATTTATGGAAAAATGTGAATAGGATATTTTATAAAATTTCTATAATATATAAATATATTTTAATAAGATTTTAGATAAAATATTCTATGGGAATAAATTTATAACATTAGAAAGTATGTTTAAGATGTAAATTATAACAACAGATGATGATTTTTTAAACTTAACATTGCATTAGCTGAAATGTATGCATAAGCCCTTATATTTAAAATTTATTAAAACTTTAAATACCTTCTTTACATATCACATTATTATTTCAAGTTTTAATTTTTTTTTATTTTTATACGCATATTTATTTCTAGATATACAATGGTTTCATTTCTGTAAACTTTTAATTCTTTATTTAAATACTGTTTGCTTATTTGTTTGTTTCCTTTTTGTCTTTATTTTGTATTCCTCAATTTCGTATGTATTTTTATTTTAGTTTCTTCATTTGTAAGTTTCCTTTTATATATTATTATTATTTTTATATATTATTCTATTATTATTTAATTTATTTAAATGAAATTTAAATAAATAAAATAATAATAGAATAATTTAAAAAATATATATTATAATAATAATTAAATGCATATTATAATAATAATTAAATACATATTATAATAATACAATAATATATAATGCAATCATTTATTTAAGTGAAATAATAATATTATTTAATTTAATTTTATTATTTTTCTATTTTATTGCATTTCTATATACTATTTTAATTATTTTTCTTTTCATTATTTTAATCTGTATTGATTCCGTGTTTTTGTCACTATTTTGTTTATTAGCTTATTGTTTTTGATGGATCAACAGTTTTGAAAATTATATTTAAAATAAAAAAAAAAAAATTATACAAATTATGTGGCTTAAAATAATTAATTAATTGAAACATTTATTACATGCTAACGAATATATATATATATAAAATTTCAATTGATATATTTAAAATTTTTACTAAATATAAAGAACAAATATATATTTATATTTTAATTTAAAAATTAAATAATACAATATTTATTAAATTTTAAGAAATATATAAATTGATATTTAATTTTAAAGAAAATATTAAAAAATTTTATCAATTGTTATACGATATATATATTTTTTAATTATTTTTTAAAAAAGCAATGTTCGAATAATAATAGAAATATAAATCATAAAATATATGAATTACCAAATGTCAGTACAAATCATGAATTATTTATATTGGTGCAATGTAAATCACACAGCTCATCTAAAAGTTAAAACTTAGAACAGCTGACATGAATGAAATAAAATATAGACATTCGAATTTCATCCTGTGTCTATAGGTGTTAAATAAAATAAGATATATGTAGTAATATAGATAAATCATTACGATGAATATAGATGCAAATATTATTTAAATAGTAATATTGATGGATAT
>BPLR01010408.1:0-51095 GCA_021605095.1 Caerostris extrusa | reverse complement strand
GAAAAAATATTTTTAAGATGAATAACTTGTATAGAAGCAGTTGAGAATTTGTGACTGGAAACTGCCCCCATGAAATAGTAATGTTAAGGAAATTTCTATTTAAATTTCTGAGGGTGGACTCTCTGTGTGAAGTGAAAAGACATTATATACTCAAGTAAATAATGTTTTTACAAATTAGTAAACCCGCTATCGTATTTTTGTATGTATAAGTGTTGAGATGGGCCTTATGGCCAACTGACTAGGGCTCTAGTTCTTGCTGCCACAGGTTTCGAGTTCGAGGCCCGGCAGCTCCATGGATGTTTGCCCCTCGGACCAGAATGTAGCCCCTCGGTCTTTCAAGCCCTTTTTTCTTAAAATAAAAGCATTTAAATTTTTTTAAATGTTTTCTAGCATATACACTGAAATAAAGAACAAATTTGAAATTTGTGGTTTTTTAATTGCCACTCACAGAAACTGATTAAATTTTTAGAGATGAATTTTATTATATTTATAAATATATAATTAATTTCCGAAAGGAAATTCTATTTCTATTTCCTATAGAATTATTTATTCTATTTCCTAAAGGAAGCGACTAAGAAAGAAAAAAGTAAGAAATAAGAAGTAAGAAATTAAACTAAATTTCAATTTTGATTGGTAGATCTCGATGAATTATACCTCATCAAATTGTATTAAAACATTTGGATTTTTCAATGTTACTATTAAACACGCCGTGATCGATGTTCTCTTCTGAGTTTTTATGATAGTCGATTCGTCAATAGAGAAAAAAAAATTGAGGGCATAAATAATAATCGATAAAAACTATAATTTTCTTTCAATTATAAAAGACTTTAAATTATTAAAACATTGCGTTAGAGGACACAACTTTCCTACAACACGACTTCTTCTCTCGTTACCACTTTTGGGTATACTGAATACAGGTATACCGATTTCAACTCAAAAAGAATTGAAATTCTTCTGGCTTTATGATTTTCTGCATTCCACAACTATTTGTCGAATCATATTTAATCAAAATTATAGAACACATTTCTACATCCAACAGCACAATAATGGTATAAAAGATTCCTCCAGAACTTCTTAATTAATCCCAGCAAATAGTCTTTTATTTATTGCTAATTATCGGAGGAGCTAAAAAATGAAGTGTCTGAATGCATGTATGAAATTGGAATAGTTGGCTGCTACTGAGTCCCTGCCCTGCGCAATGAATCTGTCAACAAAAACGCCCGTTGCCTAGCAACCGTACACTCTGGTGCCTGTCACTTCCTTTTCTTGGGTGATTTCCCTGACATGTATTTCATAATATGGAGATATGATGGGCCATCTGACTTCCAACTGGTGAGGACTGTCACGAATAAAAATGGCGGCGAGAGATAGGAATGGAGAATACTCTGCCTTCTGGGATTTAACAGTTCTCTGATCTTATTATTATTTTTTATTTTGCTGTTGTTCGTTTACCATTCAGAGATATAATGACTTACTTTACAGTTGGCTATTTAAAAATATAAAAAAAAAAAAAAAATTAGTGAGGAATTTTCCCCTAAAAATTTATTACAATATATTTGGATAACCAAAATACTATTAGGTATTGTTATAAGACTGTTAAATTTGGTGTTTAGTTTAAGTTTAAATCTTTTGTTACAGAGAGATAATTTATATAAGAAAGAAAGCATAGACATATTTTCACTCATTGGTAGATACAATATTTACAATATATAATAATTCACATTTTTTTCTGTATTTATTTTAGCAAGTTGCTGTAATGCTGCAAACAATACAGAGCCAGTTAATCTTATATCATGCAAGGGCAACACTGCTGTTGCAATTAAGCACTAGCTAAGGGGCACGTGTAGCTTAAAGATATGCTGCAGATGCGAATAATTCTACTCCCACACCCGCTCTATAATCCTAGTTTAGACAAGGACCTATGGTTTAAAGTGGATTCCGAAACACTACAAACATCCATGGCATCTTCGGGATTCGATCCCGAAATCTGTAGTATCGAGTGGAAAGCGCTAGCTACTCGGCCATCGGGTCCCTTTATTTTAACAAAGATATTGGTTAATTCTATTACCACTATTATGTAAGCATAATTTAGATTTAAATCTTGTTATGACATCATTTAAAATTAGTGTGGACCTGAATAACCGAGTGTTTATCGCTCTGACAAATCAATGCAATAGGTTTCGATTTCGAATCCCGGCGGTGCCATGGAGTGCAAACAATGACCGTAGAGGGACAAACCAAACCTCTTCCTCTGCGGTGTACACCATATTGTTAGCTGTGATTGCGTAACACTAGAGCTATGGCTTTATTTACTTCTAGATATAAGAATACTGAATAGCAATTTCAGTATCAAAAATAAATAATTTACAGATTGTTTATTTTTTAAGATGTTATGGCAATCGAAAATTATTACATTGATGTTTTGGTTTTGATTCATAGAAGTAAATTGTTTCGAACTATTTTTATGTTTAACCCTTTCGATTCATGAAAATAGAACATTGAATGCTGCTAGGCTATGTAATAAGTTTTAATAAGTAATAAGTTAAAGTAATAAGTTTTTATATTCAATAACTGAATCTTTCGTATAGATTAATGAATAACAACATGTGAACACAATGTGAATTACTTAGAAATATTTTCAGTTTTATTTCAGAAAATGTTTCATTCTATCTTTTCTGTGAAAGAGTTATTTACTTGTATAGAGCCTTTTGCAACAATTAAATACACGTAAATACATATGAAAATTAAATGAAATATTCGGTGAATAATGTTTATCAGATTTATGAATTGTATGTTAAAAGATATGGTTTATATTTATTATGCTGATGAGTACCGCTGGTTTAAATTATTTTTTATATAATAAATTTTGATACTGTTATGAATAAAAATAATTAAATAAAAAAAATGAAATAATGCTATACTATGAAAGTACTTCGTTGGCAATGACTGTTTTAATTTTATTGATGAAATGTATCATTATCCAATGAAATAATACATATTATCATATCAATATTATTTTATATATTTGTTTAATTTTATTCAGTTTGGTTAATCTCAGTTTTTTAAATGTTACTTTTAGTTCATTCTTATACGAGTTACATTTCTTCAATGAATAATATTTTTGTAAATATTCAAATTATGTTTTAAGCTTTTATTCACTCAATATTAAAAAATGGTAATTATTTTCATTTATATATAAAAATATAAAGACTTATTTTTTTCAATACTTATACATGCTTTATTACTAATTTTCGGAAGGATAGGTTTGAAATTAAGTTTAATAAATTAAACTGGACAACCTTTAAAACATTAGAAATATTATATGTTTAAGTCGTCTCGATTTATTATTTTAATTTTAATTTAAGGTAATTTATGTTCACAATAATTGCTTCAATATGATTGACAAAAAAAAAATGTCATCTCTTAATCTTAGAAATAATCCAAATTATTGTGCAACTAATTTTGTTAGCACTTTAAAGGAGATAGAATTTTTTAAATGAGAAAGTTAGAATTTTTTTTAAATGAAGTTAAAATTTTAAACTTAAATTGAATCGCCAAGTAATACTTTACGTTGAATTATGGAATTTCAGTGAATTGATTTCAAAATTAATGTTTGTTATTTAGAGATGCGGTAGTGTTAGAACACACTTTTTAAAAAATTAATCCACAAATAATATTTTTCTATACTTAAGTCGCGAATAGGTCGTCACACATTTTTTTCATTGTATGTATGTTATTTTTGAAATTTAAATTTTTGTAGTGCTCAAAATTTTGACCGCAGCTGATCCTCTTATTAAAGGAAATTTTTGATATCTAAATTCTATTTTGTCACATGGGGCCTGAATCACCGAGTAGCTAGTGCTCTGGCGCTCGGTACCACAGGTTTCGGGTTCGAGCCCCTTAGGTGCCATGGATGTGTTTGTAGTTGTTCGGAATCCACTTTAAAAACCGTAGATCCCGGTTTAATATGATCGTAGAACGCTTCGGGGGCATTGTTACTCCGCGTCCGTGGCTTATCTTCAAGTTACACGCGCCCCTGGGTAATGCAAAGTGAATAACGTCTGTGCAGCGCTTGCCTTAAGGCATTCAAGACCAAGCTGTTAAGGGGTTTGCCAGCTGCATTAGAAAGAAGGAAAAAAAAAATTGTCACATTAATAAATATCACATTTTGATATATTACTAATTTTATTCTATAAAACCTCCGTCAATATATTTCGAAATCAGCAATACTCGCGAGCTACAGTATAAGAACATGTATTTGCAAACTATATTGTGTATGTGAACAGAAAAAAGGAAAAAAAGTCATAGAGGTACGTCAAAGTCGTTGTGAAGCCTTAAGATTAGTATATATTGTTTGCTTCTATAGTTAAAAACAGACCAGAAACCTTGATTAAAAGTTATAGACATCGTAATATTCTTTGATATACCAGCATCTATTGTAAGTACAATGTAAACATAATGATTTTTGGGCGAAGCAAACAATTTGCAAGAGAGGCAATGGCTATCGAAACTATACAGCCCCCAACAAATCCTATTTATGTAAGGTACACGACTACCTGAAATAGATTCCAAAAAAGGACAGATTTTTAACAAAGTTATTGCATAGGTAATCTAGTCTATTATGGATAATTAATGGCCGTAGGAATTGTATCACATGAAAATATTTGTAGTATACCCCTGATATATGACTCAGAACAGCCAAAAGGCACGATAAACACAATGAACCAAAAATGCATCGACATTGGACGGTAGATGATTGGCAAAGTGTAATATTATCATACGAATCATATCTCTCTGGTTGTATTTCCGTTATTTATGTGCCCTGCCAATAAGAGGCCATAGAGGATATATAGGGATTCATAGATTATATATATAGGAAACTATAGATCGTTGCGTACTGGTAGTAATTTATGGGGTTTCACTGTTATGATTGGCGAAAAGACACTGGCGCAATTTAAATCTAATGGAGGCTGTGAACTATATTCATGGATGATTATGCCGTCTCTTATATGGACTTTTTGCATAGAAAAAGCCTTATTCACCGATCTGGTCTATCAAAACAATATTTGTATAGTGCATATCGCGGCAAATTTATTCAGTGATTCACAAAATGGGAAGTTTGTTACTCATGTTTCTCTCGGGCAACCAATTTACCTCACCTGACGCCAACGAAAAAAAAATTGATGTTTTTTTATCAAGAGGAATTTTGCACCTTCTCATTCATTCTTACAATTGCCTAACTGAATGATAATTTTATTATGATTTTCGACTTATTAGATATTTAAGCAAAATGATGCATGCGTTGTAATGTAGAATGTTAAGAAATTCAAAGAGTAGGAAGTTAGTCTCGTACTAAATTTACATTTTGCACATAAATTTAATTATGTGGTTTTGCCATTGTAAAATTCTTATTTTTTACCTCATATTTCAGGTAAAACATGAATAAGAATTTATTCATGTTTTACTACTACTCGGGTCTCCTTCTACTATTAAATAACTACAATTGTACAACAAACAATATTTGTACAATTGTAGTAGTAAATTTGCTTTTAGTAGCTGAAATTTCAAAAGTGAATAACAGAAAATTTTATTTTTATTGGGTGATATTTCTGCCCAAATCCCTCAGGTCTCCTTCAGTCCAGAGCTATTTAAATAAATTACAATATTGTTCATCCTTACTCGTTTTTCCTAATTTTATTGAAATTATTGCCATTGTCACTGTGCACATATAAATTTTGGCTTTAGCACCTTGATATGGTAGGAAGTTCATAGTAATGGAATTGATGACCAGACTAATGCGACATTGGGTGAAGGTCATTGCATATGCTTTCAGGTCACATTTTAACATTATACAATAGGCATGTCAAACTCGTTTTCCACCATGTGTCAACATTAAGTATCATACAAAAAGTTTTGGACAGCATACAAAAAGAATTAAATCTGTAACAAATTTTTTTTATTATTAAAGAAAATGTAATCAAAAGTTTTGGAATTTTATCTGGATATTACATTTAATAAAAAGTAATTTGAGGAAAAATATGTGAAAATCTAGTTGGTATAATTGGAAGAAAAATGAGTAAAATAACTAGGTAAAAATTTGAAAATTAAATGTTTTTGCAAAACATAATAACTCAACTAAGTATAGGTATATTCCTAATGTATAATTTAGATAAATTCTATGTTTTCTACAATGATTCAGTTACTTAAAAATTTACAGCACTAAAATCCTTTAGATATGTTGATATTTCCAAAATTTGAATGTAATTAAACGTATACACCACTGTTAATAACAAAATAATTAAGCTATCATTTAAAGTATAATCTGGATCCCGCAAAAATATTTCATGGGGGTTTTGTTAAATGTTGTGCAGCAGTCAAAGGGCAAAAAAGCAAAAAATAACGTTGAACAAGAATTTTTTTTTTATGAAACTACTTGATACAAAATTAATAACCCTTTGAATTGTGTACTACAGACTTTTAGTAATCTAAAATATTCATATTTTAATCTATGAATTTAAAAAGTTTCTTACAGTAGTTTACATTTAAAATGTTGTACCAAATCGAAATTCAATCGATAAAATTTTTATTAATAATTTTAATATAAAAACTACTTTCTATCCATATAACTTAAGATTTTATATTAGAATATCATGTATAATGAAGAAAATAAGTGTTCAATTTAATTTTATTACAAATAATGCAAGAAAAAGTATAAAAAATAATTACCCGGGCATATTTTATTTGTAAAATCACAAAATGTAACATGACTACAATTCTATATATTTTTACACAAATTTCTAAAATTTCTCTGATTTATAACTCCTACAATTTTTACAGTCATAAGTATTTTTTTTTTCTTTCTTAATAATCTAAGAACCTTTCTACGTTTCTAAAAACAGGGCTAGAGTGTTTACAGAATCACAAATTCGAATTTTCTCTGAGCGTTCAAATCCTTTTTAGTGTAAATGCCCTTTTAAAATATTCATTGAATTGTACAACATTACCATATGCTCCCAATTTCATTGTTTTGAGAAATTTCAATTTCATTGTTGGCACACAAAGACCTCTTTACCACTCTTAGCCATATGATGTTATTAAAACTTTAATTGGCATTTCGTGTTTTACCATGGAGGCATTTATTCAAAAGGTTTTTTTTTTTTTTTTTTTTTTGGCATAAGTTTAAATAAATACAACGGTTTAATAGCATTCAGTGTGCCATTCGGTAAACAAGCATAGTTCTTTTAACTAATGCCTTGAAAGTAGTACCAGTTGTTTATTACTACAAATGCCTTGAATTGTCGCATCAGAATTAAAGTACCACATCAGACAAACTTTAATTTTATATTCTTGTCTATCGAAGAAAATTACAAAATTTATCTATGTTATAACATAAGGTTATTTCTACTGATTTCATAATATCTGTAGAAAATAATCAATTATTTGAAACTAATTGAAAAAAATGTCCGTGGATGAAAATATATGTATAAAATTGGAATTGCACTGGTAGAATTAAATTATAATTGCAGAGTTAATGTTACTAAAAATGATGTTTTCTTTTAACCAAAACTTGAGGGTGGACTCATTACTAATTCACTCAGGACAAATTTATTTTGTGGTCGTTACAGTGATCTTAATTATCATGTTAAATTTGCTAGTTTATTGTCCTTAGTTAAATATTTTTTTTTTCCAATGCAGCTGGCAAACAGACATGAACGTCTTTGGATGCCTATAAGGACTGCACCTATGTTACTCCCTTTGCATTACCCAGGGGGCGCGTGTAACTTGATGGTAAGCCACGGACGCGGAGTAACAATGCCCCCGCAACGCTCTACGATCCTATTAGGACAGAGACCTACGGCTTAAAATGGATTCTAAACCACTACAACACCCATGGGCAAAGCCGGGATTTGAACCCGATACCTGTGGTACCGAACGCCAGAGCGCTAGCCATTCGGCCGTCAGGCCCCTAAAATAGACAGTGATCTTCGCCATAAGGGCTGCACCGATGTTACTCACTTTGCATTACCCAGGGGGCGCGTGTAACTTGAAGATAAGCCACGGACGCGGAGTAACAATGCCTCCGCAGCGCTCTACGATCCTATTAACCGGGACCTACGGCTTAAAGTGGATTCCGAACCACTACAACGTCCATGGCAAAGCCGGATTTGAACCCGGTACCTGTGGTACCGAGCGACAGAGCGCTAGCCATTCGGCCATCAGGCCTGCCTTAGTTAAATATTATACAGTAAAAATACTATTTAAAATTTAGGTTCATTTCCATTGGCAGTGCTCGCTAAAGTGACGACAACTTTGACGAATCAAATTAGTGATCGGAAATGGTTGACTGGTATCACTACAATCAATCATTCGCAATCACTAACCCGATTCGTCAAAGTTGACGTCGTATTAGCATATCGCGTTGTCAATGGAAATTCGCCTTTAGAGTTATATTAGTGTGTGACGCTGATGTTATCTCTTAACCAGACTTGAGGTTGGACCTTCTGTTTCTTTTACTCTTTGGCCTTACAGTGACTTTAATGCTGTGAGAATATTATCAATCCACCCTCAGTTTTTATTAAGAGAAGGGATCACTATGAAATACTACATAATAACATTAATTCTTCATTCTAAACAGTATTCATACTACCTATATATTTAACTAAGCACGCTAAACTAAAAACTTTAGCATTAATAATTAATATGCACAACATTTAGTTCTTTATATTACTGTGCTACTATTTCTTTTTTATGTATCTGTTATTAATTTAAGAAATATTTTAATTGGAGCATCAGGATTACTACAACAAACTTTATTTTTATATGCTTGTCTATCGAAGAGAAGTACAAAATTTATCTCTGTTATAATGTAATGTTTATTATAATACTGTATAAGGCTATTTCTACTGATTCCATAATATATATAGAAACTTAACAATCATTTGAGAATATTTGAAAAAAATGTCCATGGTTTAAAGTTTATGAACGATACCATTTAAAATGTAATCTACCCTTATATCACTTTCCTCCATCCAAAACAAGTCAACTATACAACTTTCAAGGATTCTTAATTCTGAGAAAATTAAACTTTGTTTCGACGCTGTGAATACACAACATCTTTTATCTTTCCATTTATCCTTGCTAGGGATATTACACCTGTACCACGACACATCCTTTTAATTAAAATTCTTGCTCAAAACTCAAGAGCGGAAGACATTCTATTGTTATTCATTAATATCGCAAATTTTGGCGATATGAGATCACAATGGGATACTCCTGTTAGAAAGAGCCTTGGATGAGAGATAAACCGGTACAGTTTTAGTCTCCAAGTGCCTTATGCATTCCAATGCGGACAATTTATTCTATATCATAGTTTGAATCTGACAAGTTATGTGGATGTTTATTTAATTTTGAGCAAGAATATGTTCTGGTGTTATGTAGGAATTATTTATCTTTATCTTTGTTACAATGAGTTTTTGCGGCAACTTCTTGTGAATAATTTCAATAGATAATGCGTTTATAGCAGTATATAAAAAAAATTACTAACTTTTAAATCGTATCCTACTGCGTATACATTTATTTACATTCATGTCCATAAATTAAGGATAATTCAGAATCACACAGAAATTGAACTCTAAAATAAAAAAATTCACCTGTAGAACTATCACACTCATCTTGAAGAAGAATATGCAAATTACAGGAAACCACCAGATGGCGCGGATAGTACGTCACAATGACGAGAGTGTAAGAGAGGGGTATATAAGGAATGGTGACAAAGAAGTAAAAATTGTTCTCAAGCGCTTTAAAAAACCTTTCAGTGCAATAACCGCATAGTTATGGCACAAAGGAAGCATTTGGATGATTTTTTACGTGGTAGAATTATCGGACGACTGGAATGTGAACGTACCCAGCTGGAAGTATCCGAGGAACTTGGAATCACCCAGAGTGTCATCTCCAGGCTTTGGCAACGATTCCAAGATGATGGTAATGTGAGTAGATGTTACAGCACAGGTCACCCCCGAGTTACAACGCCGAATGAGGACCGGTATTTAGCAGTTACTGCCAAAAAGAAACAGACGGAGCACAGTATCAGGCCTGTCTCGTCAGCTCTCTTCAGCTACCGGTACGATAGTTTCAAGGCATACCATGTATAGACGCTTAGGGCACATTGGTCTATTTGCTCGTAGGCCTGTCAGATGTGTTCCACTTACCGCAACTCACTGTCGCCTGCGATTACCCTGGAGTAGAGAGCATGCATTGTGGACACCGCAACAGTGGTCTTGTGTGATGTTTTCCGACGAGTCCAGGTTTAATTTGCAGTCTGATTCTCGCCGGACTTCCATATGGAGAGCGCCAGGTACCCGTTACCATCAAGAGAACACCATTGAACGACACACGTTACGGTGGTGCAGGACGGCTCGTTTGGGGGAGGAATTATGCTTGGTTCCAGAACTGACCTGCATGTTCAGAGTGTAACGATGACAGGCCACATCTATCGGGATGTCATTCTGGAACAACATGTACGTTTGTTTCGGGGCGCCATGTGCCGAATTTCTGTTTATGGATGACAACGCCCGTCCTCACCGTGCAAACATTGTAGACGAATGCCTTCAATTGGAGGATATCACCCGTATGGCTTGGCCAGCATACTCACCGGACTTGATAGCATACTCACCGCTGTGAAAAAGAAACATGGTCTCTTTGTTGTTGTTCGGTGCCTCTTGAACAAGAAGAAAATTTTCAATCACGTATTTTCTTCGCGTTGGAATAAGTGTTGAAATGAGACACCCAAATGTGAATGATTTTGTAATGACTTTCACAGCAGAGTAGAAAAGGAGTTTTATTTTGTGCATCAAGTCTCCTTCACGACTCAGACGCGAATGGTTTTTTTTTAGAATACAAACGAAAAGAAAGTTCTCAAATTTTTTTGTCCGTAATATGAAACGTCGATTTTTCTGAAATTTCCGAAGAATTCTGTTTTTTGTTCCGTTCATAAGCTTTTTGAAGGATTACTTTACTCAAAGGAGTTTTTTTAATAATTGCTCCTTTAGAATTTATATCTCAGCCATGAGATATTTTCTGAAAATTCGAAGATTGATTTGTTGTTGTTTATTAAAGATTTTTGATTTGTCTTATATTTCAGATGTGCTAATTTATTTTATATCTTAATATTTTCGGCATATGTAATGTTTGGTTTTTAAATCACAACAATTACAAAGTTGTTTTCAAACAGAGCCTCGTTATAGAAGACATTTCATTTAGGGAGAGATTTTAATTGCAATAAAATGAATTTTGATTTTTGATAATTCAAATGCGATATTGAAATAAAAAGTAGAAAACAATCTTTATTTTTCTTTTAAAGCATATTTGCGCCAAGTATATCTGACTAGCACTTTAAAAAGTAATTGATTCTTCCGTTTCCCCTGTTAAACCAGATGCTTATCAATCCAAACTTATAGCCTAGCTAAAAGTACAATACTGTATTAACTGATTTGAATTTAAAATACACCATAGTCTGTAGGTTTTTTTTATTTATATACAATTTAATATTCTCGATTGAACACTATCGAAGGTAACATTTAAAATAAACTGTTCATATGGAATTAGATAATATAAACGTAAATATTTGACACCGTCAAGTTTTTTGTCTTCCTATCATGCAGTAAAAATACATCTTATTCCACAGAGATAAATATAACAAAGCTTTCATTTATAGTGAATAATTTATTATTTTTCAGGCACACAATTACATTGTATTTTAATATACATAAATTATATGATTTTTTATAGTTGTTTGTTATTGTCTTTCGCGTGACTTCCTACTACCTTCATCATATCCGTTTATTGGTTATTTGGAACCTTTTTATTGCAGAGTATTTAATTCACTTCACAGCACATGAATAATTTCTATTTTAATTTTTAAAATTCATAAGTAGGATGTTATTAAAAAAAAAATAAGAGTTAATCTATTGGATGTAATATAACTTCTTTTGAGTACGTCCTTAGAAATTTTTCTGTTACAAATTTAAAACAATTTTTCAAAAAATGCAGTTTGTTTTGAGTCAAGAAATACTAAACACTTGTTTATCTCTATAGTCTTTCATCCTATCTGTTGGAAGACCAGACACTTTGTATGGGCATTCGAGGAATCTGAAAGAAGAAATATTTTCCTAAGGTTACAGGTAAGCCATCACAGCATTCAGGATTAAAACGTTGGGTGGGGAGGTTTTTGTGACGCAGCTCCCACGGAAACTCACATTTCACGGTCACGCGCGCTTTCGTAGGAATGGATCTGACGCACTTCTATGGTTTGGGGGATTTTAGCTTTCACGCCGTCACGAGTTTTGAGAGCAGGGGGAAGTTTCTTTCCATGTATTATTATATAACGACTGTAAAAGGGTTTAAGAATGTATTTATCTTTCTTTTCTCAGATATCAGAGTATTTCTTTTGAAGGGTTTCTAACAAAATGGAATTTTTCTTAAATTTGCATTCTAGAATATTTTTAAAAGAAGCATTATCGACTAAACATTTCGTCTAAAACTGGGTCTATGAATAGGAAATATTCCGATTCCAAAGATTGCATGTTGTTCATGTGAAAATTTGCCATTTAAAATTTGTATAGTGTTGTTCATGACTTTAGTATTATTCCAAATTAATGTCGATATAATTAATATTCGAAATTTTAATGAATTTATTTACAGGAATTTATTTTATTTCATAAGTATCAATTCAGCTCATTTAATTTACTCGTAGCTCAGTTGTCGTATGGTTCAACAAGCATGATAGAAAAGGTAGGTTCGATTCCTCTCATGATCTATGCAAATCTTCACTGCTTTTTTAAAAGACAGCGGAATTATTTATGTTGTTTTTAATCGCAATTGGTCGACAGCAACAACAAGGCCAAGTCCATGAACCTGTATGTTCTTAAACAATTAAAACCCTATCCTGGACTTGAGCACAACTGGCCCGTCTGGCAATCAATGCAAGTCAAGATATGGGCAGGATTGGCATGAATCAAGCTGCGTTTCGGGCAAATATGATAAAAACGTAAGGTCTGACACATGAGGCTGAGCACCAAGATAACTACTGTGGAGTCCAACAAGAGTTGTCTGTTAGGATCAACTGTCAGCCTCAATTAAAGCAGGACGGTTATGATCATTCCACTCATATACAAGGGCCTTTCTTCAAGAGGAATTGGTAACTAATTTGGCCCTAGAGGGAAGTTCCGTGTAAGCGAGACCGCCACCATCAGTAGAACTATTAAAGCAGCAGAATTTATAGACATTTTGGTAGATATCTTGAAATGAAGATCGGAATATTTAATGAGAATTTTCCAGGTTTTCTCCAATGCGAGAGGGACACGTGAGCAGTTGCCTTGAATGTCTTCTGGGAATTAATCTAACTCTCTCTCTCTGGCCAATGAATGCATTGCTATTCTCTTATACAGAATACTTGCCTTTCCTGAATATGAACAACAAGTTAGTCCTTTTAATCAGTGACTAATGAATCACCTGCATCCAATTTGCATACAATTTAGCTGTAATAATAAAAACAACTTAGTATAACTGGGAAAAAATTTATTATTAATATAAGTAATGCATTTTTAAATAAAGGTATTTGTAACAAGATTGAGGGAAAAAAAAATACCACATATTAAATTGATTTATTTGATATGAAACATATATATTCTACAGTAAACGCTTTTAATATAATGTCATTTTTCCAACGCTGAACAGTAATGGTTAATTTGAGTAACTAATTATGATAACTTTCTTCAATAATGTTAAGAAATGTTCAAATTCAAAAATCTCTGTAATAGTTTGCTTATTTATTTCATCGCAGTAAGGGAAAATATAAACGACACACTTGACGCCAAGATTTTATTTTAGAGAAATTAATTTTTCAGAAACAGATTCGTTTTTGTACTGCATATTTCTATAACATTCGAGGGACTTAAAGAGGTCTATTCATTAATGGAGCCGAACCTGTCTGGGGATCAGTACATTATTTTGGGAAGTCGGGTTCAAATTCTTTAAGACAAATGAAAAGCTGCCGCGTCTATACTGGGGTCAGCAATGAATCTTCAGTTAAGAACGGCCTTTCATTGGGCTTGAGGACAAAGGTGCGGTCTCCGCAAACGTCAATATTTTTTCGACTTTCCGATAAATTGCCTCAAAGAAATATATCTTCGTATTACATTCTCTACAAAATATTCTCATCTAGAATATTGCTGTTAAAGTAGAATTTTCAAATAAGTGTAAATCCGGCATTATGGAAACCGAAACGTTTAACACTCCATACCTCTGTAAATTATAAATAATGTTGCCTGAAGATTATTAGTATTATTTTGACTTCATTCTGAAATTTAAATTAAATATTCAAAGCTACAATTTAATTAAATTTACGTTCTTTGCACGATTTTTATACTTAGCATATATTATAATATGCATTTTAATTATATTTATTTTATACGATTCAAAATTGGACAACTATTAAAAATATAAAAATTTCAATCAATCAATCAAAATCAAATCAACAAAATAATAAAAATAAATGAATCAAAATCAAAAAAAGCACAACTGCATTTTAATTATATTTAATAATATTAAACCTACACACAGACTTTTCCTAATCATCGAAGGAAGATACTCATATCCAGGTTCCGCATCATCCTTGCAACGCAAAACTCCACAGATTTGGCCTAAATTATGTTCAATCTGCAAAACTCCAGAAAGTGGAACACATTTTGTTCAATCAAAATTCCAATCAAACTATCTTTCAAATGGCAATAAAGATGCTTATTATAAAACAACTAAAGAATTCCTACGAAAAGTCTCGTAATCAAAAATCTTTTGTGTTAGCTCTTTATCATTTTTAGTTTCAAGTACTAGTAGTACTTCAAAATCATTTAAATCAAATGTTTCATCGTTTGATTAGTATTTTATCCATTTCTTTCATGTCCAAATATACTTCTTTTATTGTTATTCTTTTGATTGTTAGAAAGTGTCGACAACGTTTATGGTATTTCAGAAGGTATTTTGGACTCCTGAAATTTCAAGGTGATTTCAGTGTTTTCGAATTTTTCAATGATTTTGGAATTTTAAATTTTTGAGTGTATTTTAAGGAGGTCTTATTTACACTTCTGCAAATTTGGTTGACAATAAAAACATAGGATAATTTGAGATAAAGCAGCGTCAAGCATACATCTCAAAGCGCCAAGTCAAGTCAAGTCAAGTCAAAATCAAATAAATCAAAATATTTATCAAAATGTTTCCGTCAAAAGCAATGTATTTTGCAATGTATTTTGCAAAAGCAATGTATTTGCAATATTTTGGTAAAAATTCAAATATTTATAAAAAATGTTGCTTAAATTTACGTGAAATTGCCTCTATTACATAAATAGCATTTTAAATGAAAGTGCTTTCACGATTTTCAAAAAAAAAAAAAAATTATATAATAATATTATCTATCTAAAAACTAGCGTTAGAAAAAAAGAAATAAAGACAATAGGAAATTGAATTACACTTTCAAAACCCCAATTTTCGTGCATGTATTTTAAATTTGAATTCCCAAAGGAATTTGCATGCATTTGCTATGTAAAAACGTACCTGTAAAACTTAGTTAACCAAAATCAAATACAACGAAACTGACAGCTCATTATGTTATACAAAAAGAGAGAAAAAATGTTCCTGGTAAGGTGATTTTTTTCAGAATGTTCAATTCCCTAGCGTGACAACGAAAATAGAATTTAAAATCCAATATATGCCCTTCATATCTGACGCCCAACTTACAAAAGCAACGTCATAACCTCTTTCATATCAGAAAATATATAAATAAATAAAACCGAAGATCAAGTAGAATGCAAAAAGAAATCCAGAAACACTGCCCTGCGTTTTTTTTAACAAGGCTTGCGACTACACACCTGCTGGTAATAGTGCGATTCCTGTTGTATTTCGTAACTCCGGGATAAGCAAAATCAATAAGAGATTGCAAAATAGAAGGAGCGCAGAAGTTCTCGCTTAAAACTCCACGAAACACGTGAGTTGAAATGGCAGAAAGGAGAAGGATTTTCATTGAAAGAAAAAAAGTGTTTGGTGTGTACAATTTGAAAGCAAAAAAAATTATTGGTAAATTTCTAATCTTTTAAATAATATATGGCGATCATGTTGCAGCTTTCATGAAGTAAGTAGTTTTGAGAACGTGGAAAAAAAGTGTTAAAATAAGATTACGTAGTGTAGACATATTATCCAAATTAAAATTTATGGTTTAAATCAAGTTTTTTTTATTTTCATTGTTAAATTGTTTATTGTTTTTTCCTAATTATTTAAGAATTTTGTTAATTAACAAAAAAGTAAAACAAAAAAATCCCCATAGACATTTGTTGTTTGTAACTGGGGAAAACACAATTTTCGTTCAAGCCTAACTGTGAATATGAATAGATCATAAAACATTAATCGTTCTCCCTTTCTAAATTGCATAACGAAGAGAACAAAACAAAACTCAACAACTGCACTTGGTGTCAGGTCTTTCTGGATCCAATTATATAAGAATTTGGATACCTCTTGTCAGTTTATTCCTGTGAAAAGAAAGTGTCACAATGAACGCAAACATTTAAAATCATAATTATTTTTTATCTAACACAGGCCATATACACAATAGCATTTATGTCATCTATACGCGATTTCTCCAGTATTTTCAAACTACAATTAAAGCCACTTAGTGCTGACCAGACGTCTAAATGTTCGGCTGTCATAGGTTGACGACAGTCGCAAAGGTGTTCAATCCCAGGAGATGACAATACCGATACAGAAGAGATCAAAGTGTTATGATTTGAATAGTCTCCAAAACGTCGTCTAAGGCATGCGACAGAAGACTTTCTTGGGCATCAGGAACACAAGTAGTACGGTATTTACGATTAGAATAGCCCTGTTTTGGTCCTTAGATTCCTTCGCCGTGCACGATTTAAGATTGTGATTTAAAGTCATATTTGTCAAAAGTCTTGAAGAATTGTCTCGAAATTCAAAATTGAGTATTTTCAAGGCTTCTTTAAAGTGCGAGTTTACAATATGCCACCATTTAAACTGCACCATCCAAGCTGTAATAATGATGTTATTTTCATCAAACTATCAGATAACTTAAACTTGACACTATGGTAATCCCATCCTGTGCTGAAATGCAATTAGACATGGCAAAAAAGCAAGCAGAATAATTGAAATATGTGAATAAATACATATTTGTAAGGAGTATTTTAATACATGAATATTAAAGAAATTAATAAATTAATATTATTTGACAAATCTTTTTTACACGTGATTACTACTAAATCGAACCTTGTATAAATAACTTAGTAAAATGTAATATCCCGCATCAAATTCTTCTTTATTTATTTCTAATTTTTTATAAATAAAAAAATGTATATTAAGTAATTTTTCAGGAATTTATTTTGTGTCGTTGCCACTTTGCAGTAAATATATATGTGTCACACAAATCTGCGCATGTATGATTTATATGTAAACGTAGTGAATTTTAGAAAATATTTTGACGGAAAAAAATACTGATCTGAAATAAAAATAAAATATAGAGACATTAAATATTCCTTGTTTCAAAGACATCTGAAACTTTTACTTTGCGTTATGTTGCCATCTTTTAAAATTAATGTATTTTATTTATAATACAAATGTTTCGTTAGAGAGTTTTGACCTATTAAATAACGAAGAAAATCAATTGTTGTTTGTAGATCGCGAAATAATATTTTGGCCACACTTCAAAATCTAACTAAAGTAAAATTCACAACTCATAACAGCGCCAGCAACAGGCAAATCAAAGCAAAACAGAACGGAAGTAGCGAGTTTTATATGTAAAGACTTTCTGAATGAAACATTCAACAAGGTTCACTTTATTGATTGCGATACGTGATATTTTGCAAATTCGAATCCTAGCTCATCGAGAACAAAGCGAAGTGGATGTGTAATTAAACATGAAATGATGTTGTAAACATTGTATCAACAAAAGATATGAATAGAACGCATTTTGAAGGAAGCAAAATACTTATTAAAGAGAAGTATCTGTTTTATATCTATGTAGTTTTAGTATAATTGATGGGCTTATATAAAAAAAAATATATAATTCTGTGAATCTTCTATATATAAATCAGTTAAATTACAAATAATATTTCATCTTCAGGAAGCTAACTTAAGTCTTGTTCTAGACTAACGTTTAGTCTTGTTTCTGATCTACTTATTATATAAATTAGAAAGAAGACTAAACAACATTCCTTAGAATTTTTAATACATGGTAGTATACTTATCATGTGGATCACAGCATTATATGCCAATTTTAGTGTTAAAAATCGCAAGTAATTTTTAAAGATTACCATCAACGATTAAAGCATGAAAACTGCTCCAGATATATTTTTACTAAGTATAAAAAAATATTTTATCCAATTTCTATTTTATTGCAAAATAAAATATTATAACTTTTTCCAACATCGTTCTAACCTAGATGCAGTGGTCCTGTCTGCAGTATTTATCAATTTTGTGTTAGATTATTAAATAAACAAGATTATTATGATAATTTTGTGCGATATAAAATATAGAACATAAATAATTATCAATTAAAATTTAAAATGCAGTTCACCAAAGTCCATAGAGTATCTAAAATTTTCTCAGATATTTTATATGAAATTAAGTATATTCTTCTTTCCTTAGTAAGTCGTATACTGTACAATACCACTACAGTTCTTTTCAACATCAATATTTAGTGTTGGCTATAAATATAAAATTTCACAACAAAATGGGATTGGGTAAAAGAAGACAATAAGTTTTGTCATGGTCAGGCATGTATTCTTCATGATGCAATTTAAATTTATCTGCGATATTGAAATGTCTTAATTTAGAAAAATATATTATATCTGTAGGTTTACCGACTTGTAGATTTGGTTTACCAATTTCAAATGTAACATCAGAATGCTTTTATTGAATGCAGGCCAGCATGAGATGTGTTAAGAATTTTTCAAAAATCACAATGTGACCTGGAATAAAGGGAGTTGGATTAAAAGATCATCTTATCGAATTTTGTTTGTATTGTGATATGATATTGTTGTTTGCTTGGATAATTTTAGAGCTTCATCAATTAGATTATAATAATCATTTTAATTTATATGTGTATCATAAGATAATATAGCAGCCATCAAATAAGTGGGAGTGAATTTTAACATTCAGGGAGGAGTATTGTTATATTCAGTAATTACTTGTTTCACCAATTTTGTCCAAGGAATATTGGTTGTTCAAGAGTTGACTTGAAATTTAAATCGAGTTACTATCGACAGATTCACACTCTTTTTTTCCACTAAACTGTTGTGGTTGATAAGCAGTAGTTACTAATTGTTTTACGTTGTAATTTCAAAGTAATTTCTTAAACATTGAAGTAGTGAAAGCTGCATCTTTATCCTAAATAACTAGCAAATGACTTCGATAAGAAATTATTTAATCGTCTGGTCTTTATGATTCCACAATGCTAAAGGTTCGATGTAATATTCAACATAATTGTTATGGCTTTTGGAAAATAAAATTTTAATTTTCTCTGTACATAAAGGTTTTTGACAGAAAATCGTATTTTAGTATAATAAAGCATTTTTATTGATTATAAAGCACACTGCAAAATATTTTATTGGTTTAAAAACAGCAAAAATTTTAAAATAAATTATTTTAAAAGTAAAAGTAAATTTTGGAAAGTTTTAAAGACTTAATTTAATTTTTAAAGTTTTAAACTTATGTGATTATTTTCTACTCATAGTCGTTTAAAAAATCAACTTTGCTCCATTTGTCACAATAATTATAGTAATTGCTATTACAAAATTGTAGTATTATTGCAAATGATAACAGAATAATAATTGTAATATTAATTGAAGCTGAAGTTAAAATTGCACATGGATTCCTTTAAAAGGGATTGTCCGGGATTGAACGATGACTCTAACCAAGTTCTCTTTTAGATCAAGTTGGTATTTTGTTATATAGTTAATGCGTGTATGACTAATCTAAATATATGATAAATGGATCTTTAAATATATCTTAGTTGATAGCTGAACAAACTTTTCAGTAATGAACAGCAAAAAATAAGACTCCACTTCTAAATAATCCATATTTTATTTCGAAGGAGAAAAATAACCTGTTATACATTTTTCATCTTTTTTGTTATAAAAGATTCATTTATTTATCCGCTGCCATTTTTTTAGGGTAAGTAATGAATTCAGTTCCTAAATTCCTTTTTCCCCAAAGCTGCTTCAGTCTTCCTTTTCTCAATGCCAGAAATCGAACGAAAGAAAAAAAAAAAAAAAGATTCTGCTCAACTTAATGTCCTGGAATGACAAAAGATATTGGAAATCAATGAATTCGAAGAAAATGGCTAAAGGACCCTCAACCCAAAAGTCTCAAATTGTTCTTTCGCATTTCGCCATTTCTGAATTTAAAACGGAAGAGGAGGTAGAAATGAGTCAAGGCCTTCTTTTGTCTTCGGAAAAAGACAGCGGAGGATCTTCTTTTCGCGTTAAAAGGAAACGAATTTATTTTCGGCAATAAATTAAAGCTCTTTTATTTTTAGAAGTCTTACTTTGGGAAGTTTGTTTTGGAGAGGAAAAAAAAGAAAATACGCAGTTGGTAATTTTGCATAATTAATTGAAAAAGTTTTTATAGAGTGGAAGTTTTGCGAAGTAGTTAATTGGATTGGTTTTTTTATTTTGTTTTAGCTCATTATTTGCTTATAAAGCTGATTATTTATTTCGCTTTATTGAATGAAAATCATTCTAATCGGATTTTTAATGGCACGGGATTATATTCATTGTTTCGAAGATTGCCTTATGTTCTAATATGGCACAAAACTTTCCAATGATCCGCTGATTTTTTTTTTTTTTTTGTATTTTCAATTGAGAATAGTATATAATAGCAACATACAAATTAAATAAAAAAGTAAATTAAAAGTAGTTGATTGTTTATTACAATTACAAATAAAAATAAAAATGATTAATTACAATATAATTATTAATTGCAAATTTTTTAAAAAGCAGTTATTCTGGTGGGTTCTTGATCTGCCATTGAAGCAAGCGCTTTAAAAGTTTTTCTAGTCTGCAATTGTGACCAAAGTTAAACCATTTAATTTTAATACGGAATGGAAACTGCAAGGAGACACCGAAACGTTAATATATTTGAAATTTTGATTATGCATTTCTGTATTTTAAATTCTTTTATTACTAAATAACAAACTAATTTACTAAAATTCAATCCCTAGGGAAAATATAAGATATGTATAATATTTTCCATCGGGAATTAGTATGAAATTATTATATATTTTCTACTAATTCTTGATGAAAAATATTTAATAACTATATTAATATAATTGAAAATGCTGATTTTTATAAATATAAAGAATTTTGCTTGATGGTTCTTTGACCTACGATTTCGAAATATTATATTTCTGTTTTTTATAATCGGTGATAACTTTTAGTTATTGCTTCGCAGAACTTCAAATGTATGAAAAACAATTTAAATTTTGAATGTTCCAAGATTTTTTAATAATATTCTTGTTACGGTTTTGCGTTTCAAAACAAAATTAATTGATTTTTATATCACACCTATTAATTATAATTAAATTTTGTATGAATTTCTTCTTAGTTAAATGCTTTATTTAAGCAAAAATTTTCGGCAAATGTAAAAATTTTTGATTATTTAACATTTTAATCATAAAAATTGTATCCATTCTAGTGAATATTTACATTAATTATTTGTATGTAAATAAACAGGACTTGTATTTTCTTTTATACTACCAGGAAGGTTTAGTATAAAGAATATTAGCTTCTGGTAAATTTTAGGTATAACTAATTTTGGGTATTTTAGTCACATGTTTTGATTACATGTACAAACGCCGGAAAACTGTGTTGAAACTTTCCATTATAACTACCATTCCACATTATTGCGCTATAATCAAGATGACATTTTTCAGTTTCATATTGATATGAGTACAGATTATGGACGGATATGGGTTTATCGTCTTAAAGACGTAATGGCGTGCGCCTTTGAAGACGTGACGGATTAATGCGCTTCTCTTAGGACCAGGGCCGAATTTAGATGAAAAGAGGCCCCAGGCCAGGGGATGGCAAACTACGGCCAGCGGGAAACTCTGGCCCCATGGAAAGTTCTATCCGGCCGCGGATAGAATGTGCAGTTTCTGGTCAGAGGCAAATTGAAAGAAATATATATTATATATCCATTTCCATTTCTACTTTGATTAAATATTGTTAAAAGAAGATGGCTTCAAAGAACTGCATATTTTGATTTAGAACGCAGAATTCAAGATTTCAGTGCCATTCAAACAGAATTGGAAATTTGTGCCATGCCTTTCAACGTAAATTGTGAAGAAGTGAGGTCAGATTTGCCGGTGAATTGAGTTGCAATCTAACAATCATCTCAAGCAGTTGTGTGTAAATATGCCAAAGTTAGGGTTTTACAAATCATTATCGAAAGTAAGTTTCCCAAATTTAATATATCATGCCCAGAAAATCAGTGCTACGTTCGCTTCATCTTATATATGTGAACAAGTGTTTTCAACTAAGAAAGAATTATAGATGAGCATTTAGCCACGTTGATTAGGATCAGTACGTATTCAATATAAGAACTTTTAAAAATGAAATCGCAATTTCCTTCATTTCATTAACATATTTAAATTGTAATACTTGTATATTGTTTTTTAAAATTTTAGAAAAATTTATCTTGGCCCACCAAACTATTCCGCAGGCTATTCCACTTTATGAGGTCCTTTCACTTCCCATTTTTACGTTTGTAAATTACATGAGAGATAATAAAATACATCATTACTGGGATATATATCAATATGTTAAATGAAATATGTTGTGATGGGTACTAATCTTTATAAAAAAATGTGGCACGGATAATAAATAAATGAAAATTAATTATTATTAAAAATTATTTCAGAAATTATGAAATAAAAATTAATTAAATAAATAAATAAAAAATTTTTATGGCATTTTTAAAATACAACAAGATTTTTTAGTAAATAGAGATAAAAAAACCATACAGAAAAATAATAAAAAAAAAAAAAAAAAACAATAAATGTAGATAAAAAGGTACACATATCTAGGCATAATACATACCAGGCAACACCTTATAAGGTAATACCTTATTAACAAATAATATGATACTTTATTTTGCAACGAGATATAAAACATGAAATAAAATATTTTTTCTAATAATTAAATAGCTTTTACAATTAAACTAAAGATGGAAAAAAATTCTGTATTCAAACCTTAAGCAAAATCTAAAAATTCTTTCAAAAAATTATCAATTAGAAAATTGAGTAGGTTGACATATGAGCAATCGGGCAAAAAAAAAAAAAAAAAAAAAAAAAAAAAACACAAATGACCCGTGTTTTACACATCTCAAAAATTAAACAGCAGCAGTATAAAAGAAACTTAAAAACATTATCGTAAACAATTTATTTAGCATATAGTACGTGTGCATAATCAATTACATAATCTCCTTTTTATGCTAACAATTAGTTGTAAGTAACTGTTTTACCACTGTAAAGATTACAAAGTGCTTAAATATTTCAGAAATGAAATTCCCTTGGTTCTTCAACCAGTCCTGCATCACTTTTTGTACTTTCTTAATGTTCTTTAATCTACAGTCACTGGGCGATTTTCTTCCTTTTAACGTTTCAATAGTGTAGCAATACTTTAAAGAGTTGCAACAGGATGTGACAATCGTGCTTCTTCATACAACACATTCCTTTAAATAACAACTTCAATAATGTTTTGCATTGTGACATATCAAAAATCTTTTAACAAAATAGTATTCTTTTTTCATTATCAATCTCTACAATAGGCTTTGCGACTTAATAGTAGAATCCTCATATTATGAAACAGTATTACCAACTTACTGAAAAGTACCTTGAAATTTCGAATTTTTCTTGAAAATTTCATGCTTTCATTTTTCATACTGATCTATAATATATTATCTATTTAATGTTTTCTAATAGTTGATAGTTAATAGTTTCATAACAGTTTTCATTTAGTACCCTATTTCGCGAAAAATTTAGATTACTCTGGTACATTTATGGTACCATTATGAATCTTAATGAGATTTTTCATTATAATTAATCTAAGAAAGCAGTTGTGTCTGATAGGAAAATACACACAAAGAAATAACCTGAACTATTAAACTTAAAAAAATCACAAAGTAATTGAAAAAGTAAGTTCATCACATTGTTCGTTATATTAAATTCTTGAGATTCACAAGAATTCTTTTCAATCCAGTTCTCAAAGTGATTTCATTTACAATTTTCGAATTGCAGTTTAAATGGAAAATAAGCTTCTAAGGATAAGTATTCTTTAATAAGATAATCTGAAAATCTTTATTTTTTCAATTTTATATTTTTGGTGTTTAATATTCTGAACCCAAATTACCAAGTAAAATACCATACGTTAGTAAACAGGGCAAAACTGGTGATTATGAGTGATCTATCAAAGACATAAATCTTCCAATGTGAGATTACTATCCAACTCAAGGTTCTTCTCGTATTTGATTTTTATTCCTATATGAAGACTAAAACGTCTTAACAGACATTGTATCATCAACTTGGTTTCGACCGCTTTTTCATTTTTCATTGATGCAGAGATCATTAGCAGCAAGTGATGTGATAAATGGTAAATGACAGGACATAACGTGTGTAAAAAATATTCCACACTCAGGTTAGGGTGGAGGGCCATCCAGTGGCCAGCCCAGAACAGACCAAATAAGTTCAGGAGAGTTGCAATGAAGATTGGAAAATTCATTCATTCTTCGCATGGTTTTTGATATGTTTTCATAAACTTCAAACAATTTTCTCTTTCTTCAAAAGAATTATCGTTATTCAATTGTTCAAGTAGATGGTTGAAAAGGTCTTGCATGAGGGTGCAAGTCACACTGTAATAAACAACAAAAAGGCAAAAGATGTTAGCGAAAATAAAATCGAATAAAACAACTATAATTTGTAACGTCAGAAGGCAATATGCTGAAGGAAGTTCAAGTTGAATTACAGCAAAATAAGTATTACAAGAATGTACATTGTCAATTTGTTTTGTAGTGCCTTTAATTAAAAAATATGTGGTATCAAATAGAAAGAATATTTCTACAAAAGCGAAATATGCAATGAAAGAATACTTCTTACGTTTTATTTTACGCAGCGGTAAAATGTTAAATATTTTGCTGATATTTTTCTCATCGACAACATTTTTCTCGTCTTTTGTAAGTCAGTACATAAAGTAGCACTATCATAGATATCACACATACCTGAGTGAATTTCTTTATTGTTACTTCTGAATATATCAACCAAAAAATTGCAACTAAACATCTAATGCATATAATAATACAAATGAAATATATCCAAAAATTAATAATATACGGAATAAATCGCTTTTCCTTTGTAATATACGATTGGGGTCTGTATTTTTTGGCCGAAATATCAGAAACCTCTATTCCAAAAAAGAAATAAATTGAAGATCCACTTATACATGGCGATAAGACAGTCATCAGGAGAGTTTTGAACACTTGCAGTTCTGTCGAAATTTTGAGTTTCTTTTTTATTCCTTAACGAATTGATACGATTCATTTTCATGTCTTGAAGAATCGGGTGACACTTTCTTGTTATGCTTACAAATTTTCTGTTTCTTCTAAAAATTTTAAAATATTTCATTAATCTCGATTGATTTCTTCTATGACCAGCAAATAATTACTGTCTACCTAACTTAGAATTATAAATTAATGCTGTAAGAAATATTTTTGATAAATGAAAAAATTCTTAATTTATTGAAAAGCAGTAATTTATTTTGTCTAATGCATTTTGTATTTGCTTAGCAAAAGCGTTCAAAATTCTGTTTCACATTTGATTAAAAATACGTCTACATTGTGGCTTAGGAATAAAAAGTTTTCATAAGTTAATCGAGGTAAAAGAGTATATATTTTAATACAAATGGTGAAAAACTAAATTGAAGTACTATTAAACTAATAAAAATATTTTATGATCATGACAATCTTTCAAACACAGTATTTTCTCAAACGTGATGAGCAGTTTACATGTTTAAGAGATTTGTCTTCATTTTCTGACGTCAAACAATGGGATACTTTTATGAAGTTTGTCTTAAAATGGTTTGTTACCTCGACTGTAACTGTTTCAATTAAAAGAAAAGGTGTGTGAAAATTAAGATAGTGTACAAATCTTTCAGAAAATGAAAATAACAAAATAACAGCTGAGACACTTCCATCAAATGAAGAATAAAAATTTATAAAAAAAATATCACTGTAAAATAATTCAGAAATGAGAATAATTTTCAAAATAACTATTTTGGACGCCATCATTGATTGAAGTTGTAATAATAACATCACTTACATTGAAGATATTGGTTAAACACAGACCGAAGACCAAGACAGTCTACCAGGAGTTTAATGCAGCCAAATGTGTGGACGGTGTTTAACATATCAAATATAATTAAAAATATCAGATAGTAACATAATTAATGCTTAACATTAATCGAAAGTACAATATGCACTACAATAACATCTGCGTGCACTGACATTTAGAGGATCCTTCTTTTGGGTACATAAGTTGGTACTACGGTGACAAATTAATAAAATATGATAATCAATATTTTTATGAAATATTTTATTCAAATACACCTGTATAATTGGTTTTTATGATAACAATGATAACAGCATTTTATATACACTCATGTCCATAAATTAAGGATAATTCAGAATCACACAGAAATTGAATTCTAAAATAAAAATTTCTCCTGCATAATGATCACACAAGAAGTAAAATTGTTCACAAGCACTTTAAAAGCCTTTCAGTGCAATAACCGCATAGTTATGGCACAAAGGAAGCATTTGGATGATTTTTTACGTGGTAGAATTATCGGACGACTGGAATGTGGACGTACCCAGCTGGAAGTATCCGAAAACTCGGAATCGCCTAGAAGTGTCATCTTCAGGCTTTGGCAACGATTCCAAGATGATGGTAATGGGAGTAGATGTTACAGCACAGGTCTCCCCCGAGTTACAACGCCGAATGAGGACTGGTATTTAGCAGTTACTGCCAAAAGAAACAGACGGAGCACAGTATCAGACCTGTCTCGTCAGATCTCTTCAGCTACCGGTACGACAGTTTCAAGGCAGACCGTGTACAGACGCTTAGGGCCCGTTGGTCTATATGCTCGTAGACCTGTCAGATGTGTTCCACTTACCGCAATCATGTCGCCTGCGATTAACCTGGAGTAGAGAGCATGCATTGTGGACACCGCAACAATGGTATGGTGTGATGTTTTCCGACGAGTCCAGGTTTAGTTTGCAGTCTGATTCTCGACGGACATTCATATGGAGAGCGACAGGTGCCCTTTACCACCAAGAGAACACCATTGAACGACACCGTTACGGTGGTGCAGGATCGCTCGTTTGGGAAGGAATTATTCTTGGTTCCAGGACTGACCTGCATGTTCAGAGTGTAACGATGACAGGCCACATCTATCGGGATTTCATTCTGGAACAACATGTACTTTTGTTTCGGGGCGCCATGGGTGCTGAATTTCTGTTTAGGGATGACCACGCCCGTCCTCACCGTGCAAACTTTGTAGACGAATGCCTTCAATTGTAGGATATCACCCGTATGGATTGCCCAGCATACTCACCGGACTTGAATCCAACAGAGCATGTGTGGATATGTTGGCCGACGAATTGCAGCCCGTCAACTCCTCCCACCTGTCAACTGGAACTTCGGAGGGCATTGCTTGATGAGATTTATAATATTCCCCAAGATCAGATTGATAATTTGATACTCAGCATGCCTAGGCGTTGTAAGGCCTGTATTGCATCGTCCGGGAGACATACTCCTATTAACCATCATACTAACCATGTTATACTGTTTTTTGTGAATAGGTTCTTTTTTGAAATTTGCTCCAGGGAGTAAAAATCGCAATTTTATTTATTATGTCAAACATATAGCATCTTTTTGGCTCTTTAACTTTTTGTTTAATAAATAGACTTTACAAATAAGTCAAATTTGTTTGGCTTCTGTCTCTTGCTTTGCCTGAACTTCATTATCCCTATTTTATGGACATGATTGCGTTATGATAAATATGCCTCTTTTTCTGATTGAAAGGAAATGACTTCGATTTCAATGCCACGAATTATTGTAAGTTTGTTAAATAATTAATAAGCTTATCCTATTGAAAATTTCAATTATATTATCAATTGCTAAATAATGTGGTTTTGCTCTTTCGATGCAGACATATGTTTTCGACAATAATTAAATGCTCAAAAAATGCATACTTTTTTATTTCTGTACAAAAAGAATTATTGCAATTTTTTTGTTATTATACATTAAAATAAATTGAAAAGATTTGAATAAAAAGTATTTCAGTGTTTTTTTTGTTACATTATGCGCTTTTATAGTCTTATGAAAAATTCATTTCATTATCTATACTATTATAAGCTTTCCTATCGTTTCTATGTTAAATTTTGTATGAAATATCATTCTAAGGTCAGCTTTATTATATATCTACAGTTTCATTTTTTAAATTTTTGCCTGCTTGTCTTTTTATTATTTATTAATGATTTAACCGATACAGAGGACATTTTTGTACACATAATCAACGTAAAGTTGCTTAAAATATAAGCTACATTTTTACATGCATTATCTATTACAAAATACATACTGAAATTTTGAATTAAAAATACGGTTACATTTCGATTATTTATTGTTCACTTTTTTTTTTCTATAATGAGTGTAATTTTTTTTTTTTATTTTTGAATTTCTCTGTCAATTGATTCAGTTAAAACTTCTCAAAAGTAAAAATGTATAAAAATTTTTTAATGTATAATATTTCTTATGATAATATTAATAACAGCAAAAATATAAAAAAAATGACCAAAAACAATTATAATTAATTAATAAATTTTTATTGCTTTTAAACTACATAATTTTATAAAATTTGCTGTTTTTTTATTATGTTTTATGTATCTGATTTCATGTTTAAGTAAGATATAGTAATCTTCTCAAATGTTTGTTTTTTGCTTAAAGAACGTTTAAGCATCAACGTGAAGTAACGGTAAAAATAAAATGACTTTCTAATTAAAAAAAAAACTTTATCATTTTATTAGATTAATAAGCTAACTGTATTGAGAATTTTAACCACATTCTCTAACTTTAAATGTTTTGAAAAATAATGTGTTTTTGCTTTTTGGTTTTCAATAAAAAAACCAAGATTGCGCAACTAACTATACAGCTGAGCTTTTACCAGGATTTCCATCATATGCAATTCAAATAAGGATAGCTACTCCTGTAATTCTAATGAGAAGTTTAATTCATCTAAACATTTAGCTTTAAACTTAAGCAGGCTTTTTAATGCTCACAAATTTCAAACTCTCATTTCATCTCTGTCACTCCAGAATCTAAGTCGCAGTAGATTGTTAAACCTAGGCAAATAATTTGCTGATTTATTTAAGTAATATAAAAGTACGGTTGGTATGTATACCATAAAAAACATTATCGGAAACAATTTATTTAGAAGCAATTACAAAATATACAAGTTATACAATTATTTTATAGTTTACAAGAACAATCTATAATTTTCCTGGTGCTAAAAATAAGTTGTAAGAAATTTAATTCTTTTTGGTTTAGGAAACCAGTGCACCATGTACCTGTACATGCAATCGAAAATCCACATTTTTTTTGCTACTTCATCTACAGTCACCGGACAATTCTCTTTCATTTTAACATTTCAATAGCAGCAAAATTTTTATAATGTCACATATCGATGTAAAACATGCTTCTTCTTACGAAATTTAATAGTTGAAATTAACTTCACCAGTTTTTGAACTTTCACCAGTCAGAAATCTACAAACAAAAAGGTATTTGTAATTAATTTATTCAGAGCTTTCTATTACTTACCGGGCGTTCCTTATAATATTAGAAACAGTTTTACCAACTTTTGAAATTTCAATTGCTTAGGAAGCATTGCGTATCTTTACTCGTGATACTGTACTATAATTTAGGATTGATTATTAGGATTTTCATAATGCTTGATAATTGTTGATATTACCTAAAAATTGACAGGAATACATTCAAAAGGGTTCTCAAAGTGATTTTTATTTAAAAGATTCAAATTGCAGTTTAAAGAGAAAGTGAGCTTTTAAGAATGATAATTATTTAGCAAAATAATCTGAAAATCGTAATTTTTTCAAATCATCTTTTTATTGTCAAATGTTTATTATTCTGAACTCAAATTAGCAACTAAAAACCTATACGTTAGCAAACAGCCCAAACTGGCGATGATGAGTGATCTGTCAAAAACATACATCTTCCATAACGTGAGATTACTTTTCAACGCCATGTTCTTCTCGTATTTGATTTTCATTCGTATTTCAGGATGAAAATGTTTTAACAGACATTGTTGCAGTATTGACTTGGCTTCGTCCCCCTTTTCATTGGACATTGATGCAGAGATCATTAGCAGAAAGTGGTGTGATAAATGATAAATAACAGGACATAGCAAGTATAAAAAATATAACAAACTTATTTTAGGATGGAATGCTATCCAGTAGCAAGAACAGAATAATCCAAATAAATTTATGAGGATTGCAATAAATATTGGACAAGAAAAATATTCATCAATTTTTTTTTTGCATGGTTTTGATATGTTTTCATAAACATCCACAACATTTTTCTCGTCTTTTGTAAATCAGTACATAAAGTATCACTAGCATAGATATCATACATACCTGTGTGAATGCCTCTGTTGTTACTTCTGAATATACAAACCAAAAAACTTCAACTGAAAATCTAATGCATATAATAGTGCGAATGAAATACATACAAAATTTCATAATGAATGAAATAAGTCGTTTTTCATTATTAATATAGGTTCTGTGTTTGTATTTGTCTACAGAAATATCAGAAATTTCTATTCCAAGAAAAAGAAATATAGTGAAGATCCACTTATACATGCCTATAAGAAAGTCATCAAGAGATTTTTGATTCCTTGCTGTTCTGTCAAAATTTTCAGTTTCATCGTTTTGTATCGTAATGCGATTTCATTTCATTTCTTGTTGAATCGGGTGACACTTTCTTATTCTGTTTATAAATTTTCTACATCTTCTGAAAAATTGATAAATTTCCATCAATTACAATGAATTTCTTCTATTACCAGCAATGATTATCGTCTAACAAATTAACAGTTCTAAATTAATGAAGAAATATTTTGACGAACTGAAGTTTATTTAATTTCTTGAAAAAAAACAATACTTTATTTTCCTAATCCATTTTCTATTTTCTTAAAAATGTCCGTCTCATCATATAGTAAAAAATACTTTGGCATTTTAAGCCTCTTGTGAATAATTTTTTTCATGAATTAATCGAGTTTTAAGAGTATATATATTTTAATACAATTAGTGTAAGGCTAAATTACAATGCTAGATACATTAATAAAAATATTCAAAATAGGATTATTAAGGCAGACCAAAATGCTTCTACACAAAACGGAGTCTGGCTGGAGTTTAACGGAACCAGATGTCTGGCCGGAGTTTAATATATCGAAATATAATTAAAAATATCATATGGTAACCTAATTAATATTAAACATAAATTTTAAGTAAAATTTGCATTTTAATAAAATCTGCGTGCACTAACATTGAATGGATCCTTCTTTTTGTGTTACAGAAGTTGTCAGTACGGTGAAAATAAGCAAAATAAAATATTCAATTTTTTTATGAAAAATTTTATAGAAATTCACCTAGATGATTGGTTTTTCTTACGACACCAATAGTAGCATTTCATTATAAAATGTGCTATTTCTTTAAATTTGAAATAAATTGACTTCGGTTTCAATTTCAGGAATAATTATAATTTTGTTAAATATTTAATAAGCTTATGTTTATTGAGAATTTCAATCACGTTATAATTTACAAAATAATGTGTCTTTTGCTCTTTCAATGCAGACATATGTTTTTGACAATAATGAAATATTGTAAATGCATATTTTTTATTTGAGTATATTACAGAATTATTGCAATTTTTCAAATTACAATATAACGTGTTTTGCTCTTTTTTTCAACAAATTTTTGACAATAATTAAATGCTTTAAAATGCATGTTGGAATTTTTTTGTTACTATACTTTGAAATAAATTGAAAAGATTTTAAATAAAAAGTGTTTTAATGGTTTTTTTTGTATTATGCGCTATTTCGTCTTACAACTAAAACTATTCGTCTATTCAACTATATAAATTTATAGGCTCTTTTTGTGCTTTTATTTTAAATTTTGTGTGGAATATAATTTTTAAGGCCAGCTTGTACTATTATATCTACAATTTTATTTTTTAAATTCTTGTCTGATTGTCTTTTTTATTATTTATCAATGATTTAATTGATGAAGAGGACATTTTTGTAATAATAATAAAAAATAGAGTTGCTTAAAATATAGGCTACTCTTTTAAATACATTTACTATTACAAACATAAACATCATTTAAAAAAATTATTTCTGGTGAAAATATAATTAAAAATACAGATACATTTCGATTACTGATTGTTGAATTTTTGTATAACGAGTGTCATTTTTTTATAAACTTCTTGTCAGTTGATTCAGTTAATTCACAAAAAAAATAAAAATGAATAAAAGTAAATATTTTATTCAATATAATTTTTAATAATATTAATACAATAACAACAAGAATATAAAAATAATGATCTAAAACTGTTATAAGTAATTAATACATTTTTTATTGTGTCAGACAACCGTTTTAAACTACATAATTTATAAAATTTGCTGTTTTTGTTATCTTTTATGTATCTACTGTCGTGTTTAAGGGAAATATATCAATCTTCTAAAATGTTTGCATTTACTTACATAAGAACTTTTAAGCATCAACATGAAATGGAAGTTAAAAAAAAAATGACATTCTAATTAAGAAACTTCAGCACTTTGTAAATTTAATAAGAATATCTGTATTGATAATTTCAATCGTATTTTCTGCCATTAAATATTTTACAAAATAATTGGTTTTCCTGTATGAACGTCGACGTAGATTTTAGATAAAAACATTTCATCACTTCAAAGTGTAAATTTTTTTTTTATTTGAGTATATAACAAAATTATTTCAATATTTTCTACTAAACACTGAGATAAATAAATTGAAAAAATGCATAATAAAAAAAGGGTTTCAATGGTAAATAATTGCTTTTTTGTTGAATTACGCGCAGTTATAGCATGATATATAAACGATTTCACTTTTATCTTTTTTTTTCTAACAAAAATTTTTAATTTAAAAGTTTTTAAAGCTATTTGCTTCTAACTTAGATTAGAAAATTTAATTTATTGTATAGAAATCTGCAAGCTCTGTCTGTGTTTTTTTTTTTTTTTATGTTAAGTTATATATAATATTTTTGATTAAATTATACTACGCCTACACAATTATTTTTCACTTTTTGTCTGTCTGTTTGTTCTTTTATAAGTCATCAAACCCTTTTCAAATTGAGATGACATTTTTGATACATGTACAAGTGGCAGTTGCTTAAAATATAGACTGCTTTTATATCAATTATATTACGATATACATATCTAAAACTTTTTCGTGAAACTACATTTAAAAATATGGATAAAGTTCGGTTATCACTGGTAAATAGTTTTATATAGTGCGTGTCATTTGCATCATTTATCTATTGTGTTATAGATGCACTCAAATAAAAGTATTTATTTTTAGCAAAAGCATAAAATTGCAGGTTTCGTTCAGTATGGTTATTATGACAATGATATTAATAAAAATGTTAGAAATGATAAAAAAAAAAATAAACCACTATATTTTATTTAAAATTAGGTTTAACTCGTCAAAAATATCAAGCAATCTTATTAAATTATATACTTGCTCTTCGACATATTAAAAATTTACACATAGTTGAAACTTAATGAGATACAAGTGTTCTTAAAATCAAATGCATATCAGAACGAGTTTTTGGTCCTTAAAAATGCATGGTTGAATTATAATATTATAAAAATTGGGAAATGGAAGAAATGATTTACATACTACAGTTAACTAACATGACGCAACTAACTACACTGTGGTGTTGTATCAGGATTTCCATCATATGCAATTAAAATAAGGATAGTTACTCCTGTAATTTTAATGAGAAATTTAATTTCGCCTAAACATTTCGCTTTAAACTTAAGCAGGTTTTTTTAGGGCATACAAACAAATAAATTTCAAACTCCCTTTCAAAATAAAATTTCGTTTTTCACATATCTGTTACTCAAGAATTGAAATAACAGTAGATAGCTGATCCTAGACAAATAACTGGCTGATATATTCAAGTAATATAGAAAGAAGGTTCGGTATGCAAAAATTAAAAATATTACCAGAAACAATTTATTTAGAAACAATCACAAACTATATAAGCTGTACAATTATTTGACAATTTAAAAGAACAATTTATAATCTTACTGACACTAAAAATAAGATGAAGAAATGTAATTCTTTTGGTTTAGATACCAGTGCATCATGAATCTGTACATGCAATCGAAATCACATTTATTGCTATTTCATCTACAGTCACTGGACGATTCTCTTTCATTTTGGACATTTCAATAACGGGGGAGCAAAATTTTATGTCGCATGTCGATGTGAAAAACATGCTTCTTCTTAAGCCTTTAATAGTTGAAATTAACTTCAACAGTTTTTGAACTTTCACCAGTCAGAAATCTACAAACAAAAAGGTATTTGTAATTAATTTATTCAGAGCCTTTATTACTTACCGGCATTCCTTATAACATTGGAAACAGTTTTACCAACTTTTGAAATTTGGAATTGTTAGCGTAAAATTTCATAAATTAGCGTGAAATTTCGAGGAAGCATTGCGTTTCTTTACTTGTGATACTGTACTATAATTTAGGATCGATTTAATGTTCATAATGCTTAATAATTGTTGATATTACCTAAAAATTGACAGGAATACATTCAAAAGAGTTCTCAAAGTGATTTTATTTAAAAGATTCAAATTGCAGTTTTAAAGAGAAAGTGAGCTTCTAAGAATAATAAATTCTTTAACAACATAATCTGAAAATCTTAATTTTTTTCAAATTATTTTATTATTTTCAGGTATTTAGTATTCTGGACCCAAATTAGCAAGTAAAATCCCATACGTTAGCAAACAGCCTAAAGTGGTGACGATGAGTGATCTGTCAAAAACATACATCTTCCATAATGTGAGATTACTTTTCAACGCCATGTTCTTTTCGTATTTTATTTTCATTTGTATTTCAGGATGAAAATGTTTTAACAGACATTGTAGCATTGACTTGGTTTCGTCCGCCTTTTCATTTGCGATTGATGCAGAGATCATTAGCAGAAAGTGATGTGATAAATAGTAAATAACTGGACATAATATGTATAAAAAATATTCAAACTTAGTTTAGGGTGGAGTGCCATCCAGTAGCCAGAACAGAACAATCCAAATAAATTTATGAGGATTGTGATAAATATTGGACACGAAAAAATATTCATCCATTTTTCGCAAGGATTTTGATATGCTTTGATAAACTTCAAACAATTTTTCTCTTTCTTCAAAAAGAATGATCGCTATTAAGTTGTTCAAGAAGATGGTTGAAAAGATCTTGCAAAGAGGGTGCAAAAGTTAGACTGTAATAAACAACAAAAAGGCAAAATATGCTCGTGGAAACAAAATCGAATAAAACTTCTATAATTTGTAACGACAGAAGGCAGTAGGTTGGAGGAAGTTCAAAATGAATTACAGCAATCAAGCATTACAAAAATGTTCATTGTCTGTTTGTACTGAATTTTCTATGCATAAATAAAATGCGGTATCAAATAGAAAGAATATTTCAGCAAAAGCAAAATATGCAGTGAAAGAAAACTTATTGCTTTTTTTACCCAGCGGTAAATTTTTAAATATTTTGCTGATATTTTTATCATCGATAACATTTTTTCACGTCTTTTGTAAATCAGTACATAAAGTAGTACCAGCACAGATATATAAAAAATACGCGTGTGAATTCTTTTATTCGGACTTCTGATTATATCAACCAACAAACTGCAACTAAACATCTAATGCATGCAAGAATACGAATGAAATACATCCAAAACTTCATAATAAACGAAATAAATCGCTTTTCCTTATTAATATAAGTTTGTGGTCTGTATTTGTTTTCTGAACTGTCAGAAACTTCTATTCCAAAGAAAAGAAATAAAATGAAAATCCACTTATACGTTTGTAAAACACAGTCACCAGGAAAGTTTTCATCCCTTGCTCTTCTGTGAACATTTTCAGTTTCATCAGTCTTTAAGGATTCAATACGATTTATTTTCATCTCTTGATGAATCGGTCGACACTTTCCTATTATTTTTACAAATTTTCTTCCTCTTTTGCAAGCTTTATAAATTTCCATTGATTACAAGTTATTTTTTGTAAGAGATAATTGACGAACAAATTTCTGTCTTTAAATTAATGCTCTAATAAATATTTTCATAAGCTGAAATATACTTGGTATTTTGAAACAATAGACCTTATTTCTTTTAAAACATTCTGTTAGCACAAAAAAATTATAAATTATCTCATTACATCTGGTAAAGAATACTTTGAAGTTTCATGGCAATTATAAAGAAGATTTTGTTTTTGAATTCGTCCGGATCATATGAACATCTTTTAATACAAGTAGTAAAAAGTTATAACTCAATACCTGATAAATTATTTGTAATAACTATGGAGAAGAGAATTTTTTTTTAAACAGAGTTATCCCGTTTTACGAAGTGTGTTCAATAAATTGTTTAAATGTTCAGTACAGTTGATTTCATTTCTTAAAGTCAAAGTATAGGATGCATTTTTGCTGCTTGGGTTAAAAAGGCTTGTTAACGCGACTGTGACAGTATAAGTTAAGATGAATGATATGTAAGAATCAAGATTACTTATAGATAACTCTCTCTTAGACTGTTACAATAGATAATGATTTTGATATTTTCAATCTATTATCACTGTAAACTTATCTAGGAATGAGAATAATTTTCAGAATAAGTACTTTTGCGCGATCGCCATTGATTGCAGTTTTAACGTCACTTTCATTGGAGATCTTTGTTAAACGTAGCTCAAAAGGGTTACTACACGAAACGCGTATGAGAGGAGTTCTTTAATGTATCAAATATATATATTCAATAAAAATAATAACTTAATTAAAAAGAAAAATGAATCGAAATTAATATGTGTACTGTAATAACTTCTGAGTGCACTAAAAATAAAAGTGGACCCTTCTTTTGTATTAGAAATGGCACTATGGTGGAGAATAAACAAGATATATTCGAATTTTATTTTTTTTACGGAATATTTTATGCAAATACATATAGATAAATGTTCTTTCTCATAACATGAAAGAAAATAACATTTCATTAGTGAATGTTTCTCTGTTTTTCTAAATTTTAAAAACAAAATGATTTTCATCTAATTTCATAAAACATTATCCTTTTGTTAAATAGTTAATAGTTATCTCTATTGAGACTTCAATCGCGTTATCACTTTAAAGATGTTATGTAAAATAATATGTTTTTTGTTTGAACGTAGACATAGTTTTTCGATAATTATGAATTGCTTCAAAGTGTTCAAAGTGTCAAAGGTTTGTTTTTTTCCATTTGAGTAAAAACAGAATTATTGCAAGGCATTTGCATTATTACATAGTTTCATATTACGCAATGAAACAAATTGAAAAGATTTTGAATAAAAAAAATTTTTAATTCTGATTATTTGATTTTTTTGTTTTATTATGAGCCTTTATAGTTTTATAAGTGAACAATATCATTATAGCTTTTTTACTGACTAATGCTTTTAATTTAAAAGTCATTTAAAATCTTTATTTTTAACTTGCATTAAAATTATCATTTTGTAATCTATTCTACTATATGCCTGTTATTTTATTTTAATTTTTGTAATATCATTTTATGACAAACTTATACTTTATCTACCATTTTCTTTCATTCTTGTCTATCTTTTTGTCCTTTTATAATGTACCAAATCCGATTAAGAGGAAATGTTTTGTGCAGTGGCAACATACATTCGCTCAAAAATATAAGCTGTTTTTACATCCATTATCCATTGCAACATGCATTTATAAGTGCTTCGGTTTATAATTTTTTTAGATAATGCGTGTCATTTATTTCTTTTATGAATTGTTGCTTTTAAATGCACTCATCTATTTTTTTCTTTTTATGAAATCATAAATGTGAGTGTTCCGTTCATTGTCGCTCATATAATTATAATCATATTAATGACAGTGGAATAGGTAAAGATAATTATTTAGTATTAAGTATTAAGTATGACAATACTTTTATTTAGTATTAAGTATGACAATTTGACAATTTCTTAATTTTATTAAAGTTAATTCACATTTTGTTAACACTTTTAATAGAATCATGTGCTCTTATAAGGCAAATGTATATCCGAACGAGTTATTTTATCCCCCTGAATTGATATGGTCCCAATGGTGGTGAATTGATATGGTGGCTGTGGTGGTGTATAGATTAACTGTATTATTAGACAAGTGTGATGCGGACGAAATAATTAAACGTACTACGGTTAACCAAGATCATGCAATAACTATTATGGCAGGTTTTTAAATTAGTTAATGTATCAGAATTTTTATCACATGTTTTTTTTTTTTTTTTATACTGAGAAATTGCTTTTTGACCAGTGATTCGGCAAAATTATAGTTAATTTTATTGTTATCCTAAACACTTTCCAAGTTTTTGCGAGCATTATTTATGTTAGTAATTAGGGATTTAATATAAGGAGGTGTATAATTACTGTCATTATCTGACTAATTTTTCAATCAGAGCTGTAAGCATAAAAATTAAGTTAGTGAAGGCACTAACTTTATTTTCAATATCCTGAGAGAAATTTGTAATATTAGAAGAGAAAATGATATTTTATGGAGAGTATTAGAGAATTTGGATCAACTAATTCTAACAATCAGAAATAGGCATGATGAGGTAAGAAAAATCATATTTTAAAATAATCTGATTATGGAGAAAGTTCATTAAGAACATTGATAGAATAAGTAAAATAAAAGTTATTGGCAAGAACAACATCAATAATGGATGCAGCTAATTTGTGAGTGTGCTAAGAGCCGAAATAGTTAACTCAGTCAGCAATGGAAACATGGATTCTACCAGAGTTATTATTGTTTCTGCTTCCCCAGTGTACTAACTAGTATAGTGATATTGTTTAAAAGAAATGAGGACATTGATATCATGTATTAACATATTACTCAATAAGTCTCCGGTCTAGGTAATAAAAACAAATGTTTTTTGAAATTTGGCTTTATTCGTCAACATACTCTCCTTCAAGAGTGATACATTCCAACTATCCTCTAACTTTTCAACTCCTTTTAAAAACGATTTGTTCTTTTCTCAAAACAAGCATCAGTTTTGACAATTCTTCATTCGAACGAAATTTCTTTCCCTGGAGCAATTTTTTGATGTCTTCAAAAAAGCCAATAATCACTCAGGACCAAATATGGAGAGTACAGTGAGAGGGGAGAAGCAATTCGAAGCCTAATTCATTCAATTTAATCATAATTTTCATCGACTTGTGGTACCTGGCATTGTCTTGGTGAAACAGCACTTTTTCCCTTTAATTTCTACACTCAGTCAAACCAATAATGACATATAATATTCACTATGATAGTTTTATCTTTCTCAGTCGAGGAAAAAAAAATATCATGTGTATCCTAAAATACGAATGTCATAAACTTGCCTACTGACATTTGAGTTTTTGGTCAATTTGGACAAATTTCACTGACTGCTGTTCACAAAGCGGATGAACATCTTGATTCGGGTGTGTTGTAGTGAATCCATGTTTCATTCATTGTCACATACCGATGCAAGAAACCCTTCTTATCTCGCTTGAACAGCTCCAAACAGCGCTCGGATTCGTCGACGGGTTGTTGTTTTCGGTCCAGTATGAGCACACGCGGTACCCAATACAAAAATAACATAAACATGCTCAAACATTCGTGCAATATTGTAAAAACACTACCTTCTGATATCTTTAAGGTGTCAGTTATCTCACGCACCTTCACTTTTAGGTCTCTCAAAATTATTTTGGGCATTCTTTTATGTTTTTCTGGAACAGCTGCCGATTTTGGGCGACCACAGCATTCAGCATCATCATTTTTTTGTACGACAGGCTTAAATTCAGCATATCAGTAAATAATAGCTGATTTCTCCGGTGAAGAATTTCCATATCACTTATCAAGCCACTGTTTGGTTTAAACAGTATTTTCCTCATCAGAAAACAATGTTCTTAATCAAAACACGAAATTTTATTTTGTCCATTGTTTTGAAAATTACAAAACTGGGATCACTAAAACCATTGCAAGTTGTAGTAAACTAATTATCAGAATGTCATGAAATTTTGACATGTACCGTTTGAATGATTCTACTATCTAAGGGTCATAGTCAACCGTATTGCCATATATGCGTCAAACCTGAAGACTTATTCAGTGTTGTTATATTGAAAATAGCCTTATTGTTTTCAAGATATACAGAAGCAATGGTAAGAGGGAAGATTAGGGAAATAAATGAAAATTATAGTACATTTGATGTCATGGAGGGCTGGAAAAGGAATATGAGAAATAGGCATATTGTTTTTAGTAAAAATATAAACTCATGTTTGTGAAAATTGCAACACCATGAGGGAATCGTCATAATTGAATGAAATTTAATACACAGTTAAGTGGTAGTGGTACAAATAAATGATTAAATGTTCAAAACAAACAAACAATAACAAGAGATCGGAATCAGTATTTTGTGTAGCCACCCCTCGCCGCAATAAGTGCTGCTACACGACGTGGCATGGAGTCAAACAAATTTTGAATGTCTGCCTAAGGAGAACATTCCATATTGTTTGTATGCGCACCCAAAGTTCGTCTGCAGAAGCAACAGGACGAGGATCACGAGCGAGACGCCGACCAACGAAATCCAACACATGTTCAATCGGCGACATATCCGGGGAATACGCAGGCCAAGCAAGAAGCTGTACCTGCCGCGTTGCAAAGAAGGATTGAACAGTCCTAGCGATATGAGGGCGGGCATTGTCCTGTTGAAATACAGCGCGTGGCAAGCTTTGAAGGACGAAAAACAGCTTGGGGCTGTAGAACTTCACTGATGTACCGGTTGCTGTTCAGATTGCCCACAATTCTTAGCAATTGAGAGCGTCCATGATATGCTATGGCACCCCAGACCATAACTCCGGGTGTTCTTCCACTGTGGCGTTAGATAATACACTCTGGAAGGTGGCGTTCACCGGCATAGCGTCTGCCACGAATACGGCCATCATGGTACCACAAATTAAAGCGGGATTAGTCAGAAAACACGACATGCTGCCAATCAGCACGCCAGTCTCTATGCTGAGCGGCCCATTGTAGGCGCAGGCGGCAATGGTTTAGGGTGAGAGGGATCCTGTATAAAGGAGTCATTGCGCGCAGTCCACGCTGTATCAGACGTCTACGAATTGATGAAGCACACAATGAAACCCCTGTAGCTATTGAACACTGTGCTGTCAATTGTCTAGAGGAAGCTGTACGGCCCGGCAGAGCCATGTGGTCCAGGTGTCTATCATCGCGAGCTGACGTCACATTTCAGGGTCCACTCCCCGATTTCCGAGTTGTCCGACACTCGTCTGTCCACTACTTCCAAAGACGCATCACTGTGCTGCTGTTACGCTGCACACGAGCGGCTACTGCACGATAAGACAATCCAGCTTCACGAAGGCCGATGATTCTTCCCCGTTCAAACTCTGTAAGTTGTTCAAATCTCGCTCTCTTTCTTCGAAGAGGCTTAAGTAACGATTGAGCTAACGTTTACCACTAGCAGATAACCACCGATAACCATACACGCCTCGCTACAGCCGTCTATTTATTCAGATCCATCCGCCGTTCAGAGGACGCTGCTCAGTATACGCATGCGCTACGAATTTGAAATTCTAATCATTTGCATATCATGCGCTAATTTGCATTTCCTGAAAATTTCAGCTCACTCGCATAAGTCCTTCATGGCGTTGCAATTTTCACAAGCATGAGTTTATGTTCTACCAGTAAATGGATTTTGAAGACTATTTTTTTGTAAAAGAATAAGCAGACATAAAAGACGTCTTAAAATTTTAAGTGAGTTTCGTGACACAGTATTATATCAGGTTCATATGTTTGTAGAAAATTATCAAGTTCAAGCCTCCCCTGCTCCAAATTTTATTCCAGTAATATGAACAGAGGCCTGTAACCAACAGAGCCATCATGGAACATTAGGAACAGTTTTATTTTATTTTTCTAACCATAAATTCATAATGCGGAATTTTTCTTTTGAAACAAGCTAGATTTAAGATTCTAAGCCATTTATTAGAAAAGAAATCAATCGGAAAACCCTTCTTTTTTTTTTTGGTTGAATAATATTGAAATATATAAGAAAAATATTTCCATTGTATAAAAAAAACTCAAAACTTTGTATTGTATTTAATGCAGTTAGTAAAGATAATTAAAAATTTCTCTTACAATGCTACAGTTCATCTTTTAAATTTTGACATCTTTAGTTTTTTCTGTAAATGAATAAGATGTTTTCTTTAAAAACGAATACTGGAAAAATTATGAAAAAAAAAAAAAACTTTTTCTAATTTTTTAAATATTTTTTTCAGAAATTCTTTTTAAATGTCACATTAGCAAAAAAAAAGAAAAAAAAACATTATAATTTTGAAATAGAATTGTCTTAGCTTTTATCAAACGATCTTTTAGAAAGATTTTATAATTAATTGTTTAATTATATAATTAATAGCTCCTGTAACAAAAATGCTCTCGAAAAAAACACCCATAATTTTTTTATGCGTTAATAAAAAAGAAATTCATGAAGAAAATTTCCATGCTTTAGTACTAAAAAGAGTCATAGTTTTCTAGTCTATTAGTTTTCTTAGTGTGAGGGGTTTTTTCAGATTCGGTCGATCTAGAACCGCATTTGGCGAAAAAAAATTGTTTTGGGCATCACGTAAATTTGATTAATTTAAAGATGCTCGTTAAACAAATTATTTGTCTTAAAAAATCTTTTTTAAAATTCATTAAGGATGCTATATCTTTATTTCTTTTTTTATTTTTAGATTTAAAAAGAAAAGAAGCACATAATAACCTCAGTCTTGCCCAGAACGTTTGTATTAGGTAGATTTTTTTAAAAATTATTTATATTTTGACATTTAATACATCTGATTTATCAGTTCTGTTTTAGACAATTCTACTTAAAATAACGTACGGTTTCAGTGTTTAAGGAAGTGAATTTTAAATTCTGATTATATTAGAAAAGCGTTTAACGGTTCACAGCTGAAAAAATGTTTAGAGCAACAGAAAAGTAAAATGAAGGGCTGTGTGAACGTGTAAACACGCAGATGGAGGCTTTTGCTTTGTTAATGGTTGGGTTCATAGCAAATATTCGTTGCTGAAGTTTTGTAAGTGCGAGTTCAGATTGCAATTAAGCATGAATAAACGTGTTGTTTGAATTTTGGCGTTGGTGTTGAAGTCTTCTTGCTGACATCGTTTGCAGGATCGGAACCGGACAATTTAGTTACAAGGAATTCACGAATAAAAGAACGAAAATGAAGGAATTCGTCATTGGTAGCTGGATGAAGTATCAGTCAGATTTTATTAGTGTAACTCGCATTATAATGTTATTTAGGTATAAATATAAGATTTAAATTGGTTTGAATAACTTAATTAGACATGCCATTCTTACTCAATGTTCGGATCAGACCACAATTCTAACAGTCCTGTTTTAAACAATTCTGCTTAAATTGCGTACGGTTTAACGATTGGCAGCTGAAAAAATGTTTAGTGCAGCAGAAAAATAAAATTATATTTAAACAGTGTTCGAATTTGAAGGAATAAAGAACGAAGTGTCGTGTGGACGCTTAAGCATGCAGATACACCTTTTTGTTTTGTTAATGGTGTAACTATTGTAAATATTTATCGATGAAGTTTTGTAAGTGCGAATTTAGATTGCAATTAAGCCTGAATAAATGTATTATTTAGATTTGACTACTTTTGTAATTAAGTTTCGTTACTGACGTCATTTGCAGGATCGGTACTGGACAATTCAGTTACAAGGAATATGCGAATCAAAGAAAAAGAAAAAAAAAAAAACGAAAATAAAGAAATTCCCCATTGGTAGATGCATGAAATATAAGTCAGATTTTATTTATGTTTTTAAGTGTAACTTGCATTGTAATAATTTTTATGCAGAAATGTAAGATTTAAATTGGTTTGAATAACGTAATCAGCAATGACATTCTTACTCAACGTGAAGAAATGCGACCTCAAGTGTTGGCTCAAGAGCTGGGAAATGAAATGGCAGAAAGATACAAAATAATAGAACTTAAGGATTTAAAAGTAAAGTCGAAGGCATACGAAGAGAAGATCTTGAAAGAACTGTTGGAGATTATAATTCAGAGATTAAAAATTGAAGCACGCAAGCGGGATGAAAGAAAAAGGAGGAAGAGAATTTGAAATTGAAAGGATAAGAATTCAGATCTCGATATCCAGTTGCACTCCAGTGGCCGATGGATGACGCCAGTTTTTACTTGGTGACCTTTGAAGGTGGAGATATTGAAAAAAACGGACCATGTTACTTAGTTGCTATTTTTCCCCTCGTTCTTCATAGTTCAGCTTATACACTATCTGGAAGAAAGTGACGGACACCCTTGAAAAGTAGAAAAGTCGACAATACAGCTGACACATGCGCAATAATAGGTATCACGTGTCAGCAATATCCTATAAATACTCTGTGGAGTCGACTAGAGTTGTTTTTTGTCAAGATGCCGCCACGGGAAGGGTTGTCTGAGTTCGAGAAAAGGTGTGTTGGTTGGATTGCATATTGCTAAGGTGTCAATTAGGGAGATATCCCGTCTCGGTAACTGCTCAAAATCAACTGTAGCACGCGTTGTGTCGCTACAAGACTGAGGGACACTGTCAGAACAAACCCCTGAAGTGGACGACCTACATTTCTCACCAGCAGGGACCGGCGGGTGCTCGGCAGGGAGATTCAAAGTAACCGTCAAACATCCATCGATAACATCGCTAATGAGTTTAGACAAGCCACAGGTGTGGCCGTTTCGACCAAGACTCTTCGTATCGAGGCCCATAAGTTAGGTTACACTGGACATTCGGCGGCCCGTAAGCCTTTGATTACGAAAACCAACAAGAAAGTGCGCCTTCGATGGGCCAAAGACCACCGTACTTGGACTCTGGATGACTGGAAACGCGTCCTTTGGGTGACGAGTCACGATTTACCCTTTTCCGTTCCGATGGACGTGTTTGGGTATGGCGTTTACCAGGAGAACGCCTTTTGCCCGAGTGTGTCTTCCCAACTGTAAAGTTTGGTGGAGGAGGATTGATGGTATGGGCCTGTTTCTCCTGGTATGGGGCTGGCCCACTGGTGAGTTGATGGTGCGATGAATGCCGTTAGATACTGTGATTTTCTCGACAATCATGTCCTTCCTACCTTGTGGGCAACGTACGGTATGGATGATTGCAGGTATCAAGACGACAACGCAACATGCCATGTTGCAAGGTGGACTCTTGAACAACAACGTTAAACGCATGGAGTGGCCGGCGTAGAGCCCTGAACCCAATTGAACATCTCTGGGACGAATTGGACCATCGGTTAAGGGCCTGCACCCCACTCCCCAAAAGCAAGCCTGAACTATGGAACTTCCTGTTAAATATTTGGAAGGAAATTACTCTTGCCACTATGGCTAATTTAGTGAAAAGCATGCCCAGCAGGGTTGCAGCTGTGATCGCAGCCAAAGGAGGCCCTACCTCCTATTAATTTTAATAAATATGGGTTTATGTCGTTATAGTGTCGTGTCCCGTCACTTTCTTCCACATAGTGTAGTTACAGAACCAAAAGAAAGAGCAGTGGAATACAATTACATAAAGGAGTTGTCGCCGAAATGTTTTAAGCTAAGTACTGAGTTTTAGACAGCATTCTGGAAAGAGGTTTCGTTTGAATTAATGACATATTTTAAGGAATGATCCAGTGACATATTTCTGTATAAATTTGATTCAGTAAAGTTTCGACCAACTCAACCGACAAACTCAAGAAGGAGTATCTAACGAAGCATATTTCATTGGCAGCTAGGAAATATTATATCATTGTTAAAAATTGTTCACTGGTTAGACGATTTCGATTGTGTTCCGTAAAGCTGGAAATCATTTACATAAGTGGTAGATTTTGTAGGTTTGTGCTAATGGTAGAAGTGTGGTAAATTTGAGAGGAAACCAGTATGAGCCAAATTTAAATCTCCCATACACAGAAAGGTGCATTTGATTAGCAAATAGTTGGATTCGGATTGCTAAACATGTATCTGGTGAGTTTAAAATTTTTATCACTTTCGCTCTTTTCATTCAAATCCTTCTATTAGCTCACACTCTCCCTATATATACATTGTTGTAAATTTTCAATCTTTCATAAAATGCTTTTTATTCATCCACTCAAGTTCAAATACATTTTTTTAAATTTGTATTCGATTACACTTGATGTTAATACAGTTTTGTCAAATATTAATACAGTAATTAAATTTAATTAATTAATTATATTTTTTTTTTTTAGATTTAAGTTGCATATATCTACCAATAGATGGCGCCAGATAAACTTTAAAAAATGAATGAAAATTATTTATAAAGGACTTTCTGCAATAGAGTGAAAAAAAAAGTAGGAATTGACTTTAACAATTTTTTTTTATATAACTTGTTTTTAAATGATTTTGACCAAACAATGAACCTACCGGAAAGTGGACCACTGTAAAAAAAATAGATTTTGAAAATTTCGCTGATTTTGCAAGGTGAACAATCGTTAATAGATCAAATCATATATTTTTATTAAGTTTTCTTTTTAATAATCGAATTAATTTAAAATATTATCCTGAAAATACCTCAAAGTCTTTTCTTCATAAATCAATTAATCGAGTATTTCATTTATCTACATCTTGCAATTCAAACTACATTTTATCATCGTAATAGTCATATAGTTGTGAAGAGTTTGTTGGCATAAATTATTTTTCCAATTTACACTCTAGAATTGTTATAAAATGTCAGTACTTTGATCATTAATTACGTTGGAAATAATGCTTTAAGAAATAACATCATTATAAGGGTAAAAGTTTCGATCAATTATAATTTAAGTGCACATTATAAGTAAACTCACATGATCTAAGCTAGAATATTCAACGTTTAAAGTAAAGTTTTTACTTTTATTTATTAAAATGTGAATTAAAAAAACCTAATTTTCTGCAGAATATTTATAAGGCATTACAAAAAACAAATTTTGGTTTTCTCCTCTCTGTCATTCCAGAATTTAAATAACAATTGATTGCTGGCTCTTTACAAATAATTGGCTGGTACATTTAAGTAATATTAAATTAAAGTTGATTTGTAAGCCTTTCAATTATTATCTAGAACAATTTGTTTAGAAGTTGATACTAAGGGTACAAAAATGAATTACATAATCTCTGTGATGCTAAACATAAGTTTTATGTAACTATTTGACAATGCAACGCTTAAAAAGTATTTCAATGTTTCAGAAATTTAATTCTTTTGGTTTATGAAACCAGAGCTGCAATCAAAATCTACATTATTGCTCTTTCGTCTACAGTTCCTGATATTATTTATTTAACGTTTCAATAGCAGCAATATTTTCCAGCGTTACAACTATATGTGACAAACATGCTTCTTCCTCCGACACTTTCATTCGACTGTTAATTTCAGTAGTTTTTTTTTTTTGTACTTTCAACTGTCAGTCTTTAAACAAAATGTCTTTTTTATTAGTTTCTTCAATGGGCCTCTGTTACCTTTGCATTCCTATTTTATTACAAACAGTATTACCAATTTAGCAGCCAATTTACTTTCAATAGCAGAAATAACCCAGCATCACGTCTCAATAAGAAAAACATGCTTCTTTGTACTGCACTTTTATTTAAATACTAACTACAATAGTTTTTTGCACTTTCACCTGTTAAAATCTTTAAACAAAACGCTGTTATTTTTAAAATAAATTTCTACAATAAGCGCTTGGTACCTACTGGGCATTTCTATAACATTAGAAACAGTTTTACAAACTAACTGGAAAGTAGTTTGAAATTTCGAATAGACTTTTAAACATTTCATGTTTCCATTTGTCAAACTGTTCTATAATTTAAGATCGATTCAATGTTGATATTGCCTTGCTATTTAGTGGCCTTTTATTGTAACTAATTCAGATAAATTCCTACCTATATTTAGCGGCCTAGGGAGAATTGGTTAGTGCTCTGGCGATTGGTACCACAGGCCTCAGGTTCGAATCCTGGCGGTGACATGGATGTTTGGGAGTAATTCAGAATCCACTTTAAGCTGTAGGTCTCGGTCTGTTTAGCTCTCATGTGTATGAGATGACCGTAGAGCGACAAACCAAACCGTTACATCTATAGTATTTTAAGAAATCGGAGGATTTTTAAAATTTTAAATTACCTAAGAATTCAGTTATATCAAATATGAAAACTCAACATTACTTTCAAACTCACAAAATAATCAAAAGTTCATTTTGTGATTGAATAAGGAAAATTGACACAATTTCGCTGCAATCAAATTTTTAAAGTGATTTTCTTTCAAACACTGATTAATATTCTTCTATTTAATTTAAGGAGAAATAAATACAAAATATAGTTTAAAAAAATCTTAAAAAATTAAGTCTCATTTAGATAATTTTGCTATCATTTTCTAAAATTTAATGTTATTTACCCAAAGTAGCAAGTAAAATCCCATACGTTAGCAAACATCCAAAACTGGTGATTATGAGGGATCTGTCCAAAACGTAAATCTTCCATAACGTGAGATTATTTTCTAAAGCAATGTTGTTTTTGCATTTAATTTTCCTTCTAATTTCAGGGTAAAAATGACGCAACACATAACGTATTGTTAACTTGGCTTCGGCAGCCTTTTCATTTGTCATTGATGCAGAGATCATCAGCAGCAAGTGATGTGACAAGTGATAAAAAACCGAACATATCTCATATGCACTTATACTAGTGACGAATGCTAACCTGTAGCCAGTCCAGAACAAAACCACATAAATTCAAAAGTGTTACAAGGAAGGTAGGAATCGAGAAAAAAATCATCCATACTTCTCATTGTCGTTGCTGTGCTTTCATAGCTTTCGATTAATTTTCTCATTTCTCCAATAGAATGATCGTCATTAAGTTGCTCAAGTAGATGATTGAAAAGATCTCGCATGACGATGCAAGTCAGACTATAATAAACAGCAAAAAGATAAAAATATTAATCGAAAATAAAATCGAATAAAATTTCTGAGATTTGCAATGTCAGGACACAATAGTTTGAAGAAAGTGCAAGATGTTTTACACCAAAAAAGTATTGCATAAATTTTCTTTTTCAGTTTGGCTTGAGTTGTCTCTATACAAATAAAATATGCTTTCAAATAGAAACAATATATCAATAAAGGTGTAATATGCAATGAAGTAATATTTCTTGCATTTTATTTTGCACAGTGGTAAAATTTTATATATTTTGCTTATACTTTCTCTAATTAATGCCATTTTCCCTCGTCTTTTGTAAGTTAGTACATAAAGTAATGCCAGCATATATATCATACATGCGCGAATGAATGTCTTTCTTTTTTCTCTTCTGAATCTATCACGCAAAAACAATTCAATTGAACATCGAATGCATATAATAATACGAAGGGAATATATCCAACCGTTTTTAATAAATGTAGTGAATCGCTTTGGTTTACTGAAATACTTTTGGATTTTGGTTTGTTTATAGAAACATCTGAAACTTCTATTCCAAAGAAAAGATATAAAATGAAAATCCATTTATATTGGTGTTTAAGACAGTCATCAGGAAACTTTTCATTCCTTGAGGTTCTTCAAAATTTTCAGTCTCATCAGCCTTGAACGATGCAAAACGATTTATTTTCATCTCTTGACGAATGGGATGACGCTTTCTTTCTATCCGTATAAATTTCTCCATCTGCTGAAAGCGTTATATGATCACAAATGATTTCTTGCAATGCCAGTAAGTGATTATTGACGAGCTAATTTATAACTCTTGCTAAAAAGCCATAATAAATTCCGTCATTTCACTTGGTAACGAATACTAAGACTTATTATATCCCTGATGAAGAAGAATTTGTTCCGAAAATTCGAACGAATCTTAATACTACATATTTTAATATAGTTTGTAAACTTGCTGATGTTCAGCACTAGATAAATAATTTTAAAAATTTCTTGATGATGAGAAATTTGTATCAATAGTTCTTCCTGTTTTCCTAAGATTATTTGAGAAACAGTTCAATTGCTGAACTCAACTGTTTTCATTTCATGAAGTCAAACTGTATGGGACTTGTCTTAATATTATAACTCTAAAATCATAAAGAATGTGAATAATTTTCTGAATTAGTATGTACCTTCCTTCATTGAATTTTAGTTTTAACACCCTTTTCACTGAAGCTGTTGCTTAAACACAGTCCCAAGGAGTTTACTATACGAAATATGTCTGGGCAAAGTTCTTTAATGCATCAAAGATATAGAGACAGATATAAAGAAATAGTAACATAACTAATATGAAAATATGAATCGAAAGTGAAATGTTTAATGTAATAACATCAGCGTAATTAAATGTTACATGGATCACAAGTGATTTCTTCTATACTGTAAGTGATTGCTTAAGACCTAATTTATAGCCCTAAATTAATGGACTTTACACTTACTGGATGCTTTCTTTTTGTATTAGAGACGTTTGCACTATGGTAGAGCATAACATTCGATATATCCGATATTTTAATGGAATATTTTGTGCAAATGCACTTTGATAAATTGTTATTTCTTACAAGATCAATGATAATATCTTCTCGGTAATGATTTTGCCTATTTTGAATTTTTAAAGTTGAAATAAAAAAACTTCTTTTCAATTTCATGAAACATTATCCTT